>PVIR01011824.1:0-36194 GCA_004026965.1 Petromus typicus | reverse complement strand
TCCTTTGCTCTATTCTTATGATCAATTTGAAACATCATCTCCTTTATGTTAACATTGCCTAATTCGTGGAATATAAAACTTTAAAGTTGAAAATTTGCTCAGAAGTGATCTAGTACAATCCTTTTTCCTACAGATAATGATATCAAGGCCCTGACTTTTTATTTAAAATTTTAGTCAGTGGCCCAACAAATCACGAGCACCAAACCTCCCCCTCCAGTCATCACCCCACACTTTTGCCATTACACCACCTTATCAGCACTGATACTCTCCTCTCAGACTTTGTATCATGCATTCACTTCTTGCTACACCTTTAGGAATTGTCTCACAATAACCCATGTGTTGGAGGAATGGCTCCTAGCCAATGAGACTATTAAAAAGCAGTACAGGGCCAGGGATGTAGCCCAATGGTTCCGGCGCTTGTCTTGCAAGCGCAAGGACCTGGGTTCGATCCCTGGTAACCACATACCTATACTGAGTGTGGAAACTCACGCCCAGCAGCAACCAGTACCACATACCACAGTGCCGGGCGTGGTGGCTCATGCCTGTAATCCCAGCACTCGGGAGGCAGAGGCAGGAGGATTGCTGTGATGAGTTTGAGGCTGAGCTCAGGGCCAGCCTAAACTCCGAAGCGAGACCCTGTCTCAAAAAACCTAAAAAAAAAAAAAAAAAAAGCAGTACAACCATTAAGAGCTGGAATCTACACACATATTGTTATATTATGGATCTAGAGTTTTCTTCAGATGTTCCTGCACTGAAAGCTTGCTCCAAAACTAGTGCCACTATTAGTAAGTGGTGGAAATATTAGGAAGTAGAACCTAGTTAGAGAAAATAGGTCATGGGGAGCATGTCTTCAAGGGAAATATTTGGATCATTTCTCTCTGTCTGTCTTGTTCTCTGTCTCTCTGTCTCTGCCCCCTCACTCCGTCCTTATCCCCGTCTGTCTTTCACACTCTTGCTCTCTGTTTCCATTTTGTTGTGACACATGCTCCCTGTCATGACATATGCTTTACCACAAACACAGAAGCAACAGAGTCTATCAACAATAGATGAAAAGCTTTGAAATCATAGACCAAAATAAATCTTTCTGCCTGTAAGCTGATTTTCTCAGGTATGTTTTCAAAGCAATAGGAAGATAGCATGAAAGTCTTCTATGCATGTGGTAACATGTTTTCAAATGAGATACTAAGGGCCAGGGATTTAGCTCAGAGGCTCTGGCACCTGTCTTTCAAGGCTGACACACTTGCACACACATACACCCACACCTATGCTGTACCTGCAATTTCCTTAAAGTTTTGTTTTTCTTCTCTTTATTATCAAACTGCATGAAATAATAATTTATTGTTTTCTCCCCACTCAATCATTCTTAACTCTATCACAATCTAGTTTCTGGTCTTACAACTCCACTGAAATTGCTTTTAGTAAGATTACCAATGTTTTCTTAATCATCAAATTCTATGAACTCCACCTAAGTCTCTTAATACTCATCCTATCAGAAACAATTGACATGGGTAATCCTTTCACTCCCCTTACTAAAACATTCCCCTCCCCTAGCTATCTTGGAATTATGCTGCGCAAGATTTTTTTATACATGCTTTTCTGATAAGTTAATTTTTAGTCCTAACTTCTTCTACTTTATCTTTAAATGTAAACAAAACCCAAAGAATGCTCTATCCCTCTCTCCACATGGTCCATATTCCCTTCACTAGATGCTCATCCTCATGGCTCCTATCACCACTCCACAAATGTATCCAAACGTTTTTGTACCCCCAAGCAAATGTTCCATATTGCTCCACAACTAGTTAAAAATGGGTAATTGTGTAGCTTATAAAACTTACTTTCTCTCCTATCTAAAGTCTCTTTCCTTATGATTAAGTTAATGTTGTTATTATTATTACTGATAGCATTAGTTTTATCACTATTATTTTCTTATATTGATACACAAATCTACATTTCCATGCCTAAATTCAGGCACTTAGTAAATCTAAATTTTACCATTCATAAGATAATGTTTTCTATATCACATGGAAGTCATCTTGGGTCAGAGTATGTAACATATCTGAATGATCACTGAATCAAGTAAGTACTGATAATATTTATAGATTTGAATGTTTATCTTGCTATTTCCCTTGGTATCAAAAGTTAAATAATCTTCAAACATCATTCACTATATTTTGTAGTTTGGCTGAGAAATGAATTCCAAAGGTATGTCCTTAGGTAAAAACTCAATGGCCTGTTTATCATCTACTTCAAAATTTTTCTTTCTATTTGCACTGTGAGGTTTTATTAAATAATTATAAATTTCATTATGTTCTGAGGAAAAAAGTCTTGATGAGAAAGTGAATACTTGGAGTTGTGGAAAATAAAGACACAACTAGAAAATCTAAGAAGAAGTGAAGGTTTAACAAGGAATGATTTCAATAAATTCTTAGGTAAAAAGGAAATTATAATAGATATTACAACATATATTATATAATATATATTAATAATATATATTATTATATATTATAATAAAATATACAATAATATATATTAATTATATATTAATATATAACATATATTAATTATAAAGAAATTACTTTGTATTAAAGTGTGTGGGATGCAAATAAAATAGTACTTACACATAAATTATAGCCTTAAATAACAACATTAGGATTGAAAAAGTATAAAAGAAAGATAAATCTTGGCAATAATCAAGGAATTTTCATTTTATAACATAATGCATCTAACTATCTATGAAAATTGGCAAGTAGATAAGACCAAGTATAAACCTAGAGGAACTTTTATATAATGCTTGCAGGATTACATATTGGTACCCAAGGAGAATGAAAGCTCCTACAAACTCGTAAATAAGCAGCTTATTAAATACTAACTTACAGAAACTTTATGAATAAAAAATTTTGCACTTAGTATACAGAAAAACTCTTACACATTCACCAAAGAGAAATACATCATCTTTACTTATCACAGGATTATTTGTGATAGTAAAAAGTGATGTAAACAAGTGTATAAAGATTAAACACATAATTTGTGTTCTGTTTCCAAAATGAAATATTCTATAAGACCAAAAGAAAAAAAATGAATCTAGTCGTGCATGATGACACAAGCCTGGACTTGGGAGGCTGAAGCAAGAAGACAGTTGTTAGTTTAAATCAGCCTGAACTACATAATGAGTTTAATGTCAACCCAAGCTACATAGTCAAAAACAAACAAACAAACAAACAAAAACTACCTTGTCTAAAAAAACAAAAAGGATGAATCTAATAGATATAAACATAAGAAAAAATACGCTCAAAAGACTGCATCATTCATTATTTCATCATATATAAATTTCAAAAACAGAAAGTGTTCAATTATTTTGTTTCATAATGAATACTCTAAGAAAAAAGTGATAGCATTGGAAAGATAAAACTACTTTATAAACAAAAATATATAGTTAAATCCAGACCGCTCTACTATTGTAATGGTGATACATAAAACACTTTTTCCCATATCTATTATAGAAATAAGGAGACAAAAAGCATTTAATAGTCATAATTTATTAATGAATATACTATATAAAAATATAGTGTATGACATCAATAACATAAAATAGAAGTCAGAACTCAACTAAGTGTAGAATTTAACTACATGTAGATTAAAATAAAATGCTATAACTACAAATAAGTTAATACAATGACTTATTAAAATGTAAGATAGTTTGCATAAGTTTCATGGTACTATGAAGAAAAAAGAATTAGTGCCAGAAAAAAAGGTGAAGAGAGAACAATGAAAACATAGTCTTACAAAGGAAATCAAAAGGAAAAAAGCAAAAGAAGAGAAAGGCATCCAGAAAGTAAATAGGTTAACTAAGTCATTACCTATCAGTAATGACATTAAATGGAAATACTTTGTCTCTAATTAAAAGATACATGAAGGTTAAACTAAATAAAAACAAATAAACAAAAGATAGTAAGCCAGGGTTGTAGCTACATGGTACAACACCTGACCTGAGTTTCATTCCCAGTAACAAAAAAGGAAAATAATAAACAAACAAACAAACAAGTAAATAAATAACAACAGTATGCTACCTCTGAGTACAAGGATGCATTTTAGCTTTAAGGACACAGGTAGGCTGAAAATACAGCAATGGAAAAAATATTCCATGAAAATGGTAATCAAGAGAAAACAAGGGCAATGACATATGAAAGGTGAAAAACAGATATGGGAATGTTTAAATTAAATTATTACACTCAAAGTTACAATACCATTAATCCACCTCAAAATCTCAAAGCACTCTCCTTTGCTTCAAAGTCACTTATCCCAGCATTCTTTTCAGCACATCTTCTACTATAATAAGGTTTTTAAAAATATAAGCAGTCATGATATATTTAGATTATTCTTTGTATATCAGACAAAATAAATTTTCAGTCAAAATCTAACATAGGAGACAAAGATGGTCATGATAATCTAATGAAGGGGTTAATTTACAAGAAGATATAGCAACTGTAAATGTGTACACCAAATTTGAGCATCTAAAGCAATTATTAACAGAACTCATAGGAGAAACAAGTGTAACAATATAATATATAGAAAGAAAAGAAATTTTTAAAAACGTTTAGTACTATTTAGACTGAATAGATCTAACAGACACACAAAATTATTGCATCCAATAGTAGCAAAAAGAAACACTTGGACATTGTTCAGCATAAATCATATTTTGGGCCATGCAAAATCTTAGAAATTTAAAAAGATTGGAGTTATATTAAGTATCATGTGTAACTCCAGTTGTATTAAATTAAAAACCAATAGAATGAAGAAAATTGGAAAATTCACAAATATGTGAAAATATATTTCACTCTAATAGGTAGAAAACATAATTTTAAAATGTACCTTAAGGAAAACTAAAAGGAAACAAAATATATGAAATCTTATGAGATGGAGTAGAAATTGTTTCCAAAAGGAACTGTATAGACAGAAATAGCTACATTTTCCTACTTTACTGAATGTATTGGTACATTTTATTTATGTAGTATGACTCCATTCATCATTGAGAATTTGTACCTATAGATAATATATCTTCGTTATTATTTTTTCCCATTTCCATACACTACTTTCAACCTTGCATCCTCCTACATACATAAACTCTGTGCCCACTCTTTCCTTTTTACCATCAAATGTGTTCTTACCCTTCTTTACTTTCCCCTGCCCCTTTTTCTGTTTCCTTTCCCTTTTGATTATTTTCCTCTTAATTCACAATACTTATCATACATTTTGGAATTCATTTAACCCTTCAAATTCTCACACTAGGGAAACAATGTGGTATTTACACCTGTGTTCTATTTATTTCACTTATGATTATGTCCTTAAGGTGCATCCGAGTCTCAAGTTTATCTTTCCTTATGGCTACATAGTACTGTTTTATAGAAAACCAAATCTCATTTATCCCCTCATCAATGCATGAATATATAGGCTATTTCCAAGATTTGGCTATTATAAACTGAGCTGCTATAAATATGGGCGCACATATGTCACGTATTATGATGCTTGCAATTCTTTCTTGAATATATGCTGCAAGGAAATATAGCAGGTCAAATGGGACCTCTAATCTTAGCTTCTTGAGAAATCTCCACATTGATCTCCACAGTGATTACCCCAGTCTACATTCCCACCAACAGGGTTTTTTTTTTCTCTCCGCAGCCCCTCCAGCATTTGTTGTTGGTTGATTTCTTGACAGCAGCCATTCTTTCTCGAGTGAAATGGAATCTTTCTTGTTGGGGGATCCCAAGGGAGAGGTTCTCACTTGAGAAAAGAAAAGACACATGACAGGAAGGAAAAGACACATGACAGGAAGGTACCGGGGACCAAGGCTTCTTGAGCCAAGACAAAGTTTATTACAATCTGCCACACATATATCTGGTTCCAAGCAGGAAGTTAACTCAATTCACTTATCTCATGAGGAATCTCATGTATACACCAAAATACTACAAAAAAAAAAAAAAGTGCTAATCAAGCAGAGAGCAGAGGCTAATGGGTGTTATGCATATATGCTAAGATGGAGAAGGCTACATCTGGTAATACTACTATGGGGGAAATTTAGATCATTATCTGTAAGGAGCAAGAAACATCTAGGAATCCTCATATGCCACTCTAGGAAGGAGGCCATGTTCTTATCAGCCTCTTTCTTATCAGGTCTTCCTGATAATGTCAGAGTAGCACACTAACAGCCTTAACTGGAGTCTCCTTTTTCCAAGTTGATTCCTTCCCTGAGTTTTGTTCTCATCTACATCTCTTGAATGATCAGTGATGTTGAACATTTTCCATGTTTATTTGCTGCTTCTACTTCTTCATCTGAAAAATGTCTGTTCATTTTAGATGCTAATTTTTGAATTTTTTTTAACTTGGAGGGTCTGATTTTTTTAAGTTCTTTATAAATTCTAGATCATAGTCCTTTATCTGAGGAACATCTGGAAAAATTTCTTTTGTATATTTTGGTTGTCTTCATTCTGTTGGTGCTTTATCCTGCTATGCAGAAGTTTTTTAATAAGAGATGCGAGTTGTTGATTTTTTGGGCTAGTTCCTGTGCTACTGAGGTTTTTTCTCCTACACCTGTGTTTCCAAGAGTTCTACTTAATCAATCTTCCAAAAAGTTTGGTGTTTCTTTTGTAATATTTATTTTTCTAATCTATATCTACTTTTGTTAAGTACATAGTGAAAAATGTAGGTCTACTTTTAATCTTTAACAGATTAAAACCCAGGTATTCCAGCACAGTTTATTAAAGAGGCTATCTTTCTGCCTTTGTAAATGAACAAACTAAATTCACACCTCAAAGGAGAAAAAGAGCAAACTCTATCCTTATGTAATAGGAGAGAAGAAACAATTATTGTATATGTGAGCGAGTCAGTCTCATTGCCAGGAGTTTGGGTTCATTTTGAGCTCAACACTGCAACAATTAGTGTGGACAATATTATAAAAGTGAGACTGCTGATTACTTGTAAGTTACATCCTTGGTACATTGCAGAAGATATTCTTCTATGTCCTAAAGGACCCATGTCCTTTTCCTGACTACTCAGGGAGGTCTCATCTACCCCCACATTTCTCCCTGTAGGAATGCTGTTGGGTTTAAGGGTGATGGCCATTGAGGATACTGCTGGCTGGATGGAAATGTTACCTAAGGCAGTGGATGTGTTCAGTCTGGAGGACTAATGGAGACCGCACTGAGTTAACTACAAATTCATAAATTGGTGTTTCATGTTAAAGGTCTGAATCTGTCTATTAGGCCACAGTAGCTGCCTAAACAGCCATCAGTTGATGTGTTAGAAAGGAACAGCTCCCCACACCACTAATTAGAGCAGAGATTACAAAGATCCGTGACACTGTGACATCTTGGATGGCAAAACAATAGTGTAGCTAATGGCACATGATTCCTACAGAAAACTCCCATAGAGGCAAAAATTAATCTATGGAAAAAAAAAACAATTTTCCCTTTGATCTATGAGAACATTTCATTCTCTTGTTGCTAGGAATTTTGTTAATATAAGAGCTCTCCGCTTCAATGCCCCTCACCCCTACAAGAAGCTGTGTGCTCTCTAAATAGTGGCAACCTCCAGGAACCAACATCTTAGCCTGATAAAATTCTTGACCATCCTGGGCCTTCCATTTATGCATTAAGATCTTGTCTTATTGGGCCGGGGACTTAGCTCAGTGGTTCTGGCACCTGTCTTGCAAGCGCAAGGACCCAGGTTCGATTCCCAGGCAACCACACACAGTACTGGGTGTGGAGACTCACCCCAGCAGCAATCAGTACCACATATCACAGTGCCGGGTGTGGTGGCTCAGGCTTGTAATCCCAGCACTCAGGAGGCAGAGAGGAGGATTGCTGTGATTTGAGTTTGAGGCTGAGCTCAGGGCCAGCCTGAAGCACAAAGTGAGACTCTGTCTCAAACAAACAAACAAAAAACAACAAAAAAAAAAGATCTTGTTTTATTTTCTTTAATTCTGCCCACTAAACTCAGTCATGTGATTGGGGATCTGATCAGCCTCCAATAGAGGGTCATCTGCATTTTGACAGCTTTGATAAGATCTGAAATGAACAAGTAGGTAGTTAAGAATACTAGGTCTGTCCAAGTAGGCACAAAAATATAGCAACCTAGGGTCCCAAGAGTGAAAGGAGCTAGATAGATATAGAAGGTAACAAGATTCTGATCTGAGAGAAGACTTGGGCTCCCAGAGAGTCTGGAAATCCCTAATCAAGGAACCACTTAGCCTTGTCCAGAATGCCACCATTATGAGTCTTAATCTGTTGAAAGAAGTTCATATAGATGCAGAAGGTTTCATGATGAATCGCATAGATGCCTTTGTGATGGGCAAACATCTAGTCTAGTATTTGCCTATGTTCCAAAATCATCCCTACCAGGAATAGATTCCAGTGACCATTGAAGTTCTCTGAAACTACTGCCAAAGACTGGGGCATTTCTGCTGCAGTGGCAGTAAAGTTTGAAATTTGTACTAAATTGATCACTATTTCAGAGATTAGTCATGTGAAGGCCACTATGAATGTCATAATCCCTAATACTCTAATCCCAATATATTGGGAAAATCCTCTAGTTTTTGACAGTTCCTGAGGTCAAAAGAAAAAAAAAAAAAACACCTAAGTACAGTCAATCCCCATGAAAGAAGTGGTGATTCCACCCCAAATGGTGAAAACACCTGAAATGTCAAAGTAAACGAATCTGCAACAGCATCCACAACATTCCCACATACACGAAACTGGAGCAGAGGATCTTTTAGATCCTTCCCCAGTTATTTGGCATATTTTTCATTTTTTTGTTTATGTAAATTTTTAGGCTATACTTTAAAGGATCATTTCTATAGTGTGTAACTATTTATGTATATTTTTTGTACCAGGGATTGAACTCATGACCTTGTGCTTGTGAGACAGACACTGTCACCACTGAGCTAAACCCCTCGTCCCTTATTGTCTTTTTGAAGGAAACTTTGCTCACAGGTGTAAGTGGACTGAGGTGTTGAGTGAGGTTGTAGTGGAGAGGAATTGCTTTCCAGGTCTCCAGAAGCAGCTTTCAATTTTGCCCAGGTATCATGAGCCCAGGCCCCTCGGTCCTGTCTCGTTAACTGCAGTAGGTATGGAAACCCTTGATTACTCACATGGGTGTCCTGAAGGTGCTGTTCTGAACTCTCACCATGTATAATAGGACACAGGAACTGTTATTCCCTGAGGTCCTTTCCTAGCTCACTCAGATTAATGACTCCTTTGGCCAACATCTCCCCACAACTCATCAATACCAGGAAGTTCAATATTCATGAAAAGTAGGTCTAGGTTGTTTCATTAATGATTTCAAATGTAATGCTAAATACTGTGACTTTGATGAAATGGATACACATTTACCTCTACATGACTGTGTAGTGGGTATAACTCCATACGTATGTTTTCCTTTCCAACTTTCTCTTCTACTTCCATGAGATCTACCTAATCTAAGAAGCACACAGTCTCAGTCTGATCCTTGGTGTTGTCATTGTAGTTTTCAATGGCTATAACACTTTTGTGCTGTTTGCTAGTGAATAGAAAGAGACAGAAGACATATATACACAGAAAGAGGAATAAACTATCTTGGCTAATCCTTCAGAATATTTTCTTTATTCCTCATTCTCCCTAGTAAATATGTGCAATTGTCTATTGGTCCACTTTCTCTTTACTGGGACAAAACATCTAACACTTGTAACTTAAGAGAAGAGGGATTGGTTCGGCTCATTATGTCAGAGCATACAGGTCATGGCCAGCTGGCTCTCAGGCAGGAATATCATGGCAGAAGTATGTGGTAGAACAAAGCTACTCACTTAAGGGCGGCAAGGAAGTGAACCATAGAAGAGTGCCAGCAAGAGATACATCCTCCAATGACATACTCCCAATAGTGGATTTTCTACAAATAGGTCCCACGTCCTAAGACTTTTGTTGTATGTGAACATCAGTGGATTCATCCACTGACTATTACAATGCAGAATATTTATAATCTTGGGGGCTGGGGATATAGCTCAGTGGTTCTGGTGTCTATCTTGCAAGCGAAAAGGCCTGGGTTCAGTCCCTGGTTAACCACATAACAATACTGGGCGTGGAGACTCACGCCCAGCAGCAATCAGTACCATATACCACAGTGCCAGATGTGGTGGCTCATGCCTGAAATTCCAGCACTCGGGAGGCAGAGGCAGGAGGATTGCTGTGATGTGAGTTTGAAGCTGAGCTCAGGGCCAGCCTGAACTACAAAGAGAGACCCTGTCTCAAAAAAAAAAAAAAAAAAGAATATTTATAATCTTGCTGTTCCTGCTTATGCATACACACATGGGCACGTGTGCATGCACACACATACACACACACACACACACACACACCTGTATTCAAAGAGAGTGGAGAGTAAATCTCTATCCTGGACATTTTCCTACAGGATTCCAGATTTTCACCAAGATTCTTCCCCTTTCAAGCGGTTCTTGTCTTTCATTTGGAAGATTGCAGCCTCACGTGCATTCAGGTTATGCTTTCAATAGACCTCACCTAAAAAGTTCAAAAGTAAACAAATTAGCTTAAAAGCTGTCAATTGTGTGAGTAGCCTCCTTAACCTGAATCCCTTTCATATCTTGTTCTTTAGTAGAAGCACTTTGTAGTCTCTTGGCCCAAACAGCAGTTTGTATTAAGAGAAATTATTATTGAAAGAAGCATGACTCAAGGAAGATGGGTGATTATTTCCTACTTTCTCCATTAACAACAATGGGGTTTTTAATCATAAGTTCATACCAAAAAGTGAAAATGCAAAAAGCAGAGTGCCTGCATTTTCTTCATCTTTAAGTAGCTGTGTCAGAAAGACTCTTCCTCTCATTCTCATCTTATGCTATGGCAAATTAAGTCTTTCTAAAGAGTAACTCAGATAATCATCCATGAACATGCCAGTTTTTAGTTAGAAAGAAAGTTTCCTCTTTTGGAGGTCAGAACTTGTCTCACTTGGAACACCTTCCACTGTTTTAAAATATGTTCATTAATTATGGAAGTTAAACCCAAAACTGACTTCTACAATAAACCTGGACAAGTCTTCACTGGACACTCTTCCTTCTCCTCACTACACCACACACAGATAAGAAATTTAAAGCATTCTGTAGCAAATATCAAAACCTACTGCCCTTACAGATGCCCGGTACCAATCAACAGTGTCTTCTGAGAGACTGCCAATGCTCCTGTCATGACTTTCATGTAAAAAGTAATATATTCTGATGCTCCTAAATAATGAAGGAAAGTAAAAATATCTAAGGCTGTCTACGACATTTTTAACCCAACATAACACATAATTACTTATATTCTACTACATCAGTGCTGTGATAGATAAAGTGGGAAAAATGGAATCACAAATATTAATGCTCCATGAGCATTACTCAGGAAAGAAGGGCAAAATGTTATCCAGTCACACATACAAGAATAAAATAGCATTATTCTTCTCAGATTTTATCATTGACAACATATAATTTCATATATTTGAAGAGTATTAATAAAGGCTTACTTCTAATTGTTCTATATTTCTGTACAACTCATCAGCCTTAAGGAAGATGAATTTAAGACACTTATAGCTAAATGGTTGCACCTTGAGATCATACTCTTAAGTGCAATAAATCAGATACACATGTCAATATTGCATTGTCTCACTGCTGTGAGAAACTGATAGAATAAGTAAGGACAGAAATGATAATGTGAAATGGGAAGAAATTGTTCAAAAGAGAAGGGAAACTGAATAGGGGAAGAGGAATAGAAGGAAGGGAAAAGAAACAAATCAGAATAGAAGGGGAAAATTGAAACAAAAATTTGTAAGGAAGGAAGGGAAGGAGGTTATAGAAAGGACAGCATTTTGTGAGGAACAAAAAAAGAAGAAATCAAGACATATTATGTACAGGAATAAATTCCTTTTGATGAAAGTGATCATTACGTATGTATAAGTTGTATTAATAAAAGCAACAGCAACAACAAAAAAAGGAAAGACGAAGAAAAACTTCACTGATCCTATACCCTGGACGACAGTATAACAACGTCTGCTACAAAGATGAATTGTAACTATTCTCTCTTTCAGCAGACTTAGTGTTTGATTTAGTATTTAGATCTTTGACCATTCTGATTTTGGTTTGGTGAATGATGAGAGACACTGATCTAGTTTTAGTCTTTAGTATGTGGAAAGCCAATTTCTCCGGCACCACTTATAAAAGAGGCTGTGTTTCCCCCGACCAGGGTGTTTGGTCCCTTTGTCAAAATAATGAGGGGGAAAAATAATGGGATGATAATAAAAAAAGAAAGGAAACAAGGCTTATGTATATAGGGGGCAGGGACAATAGAATGGGTAAAAAAATGGGAAAAAATGAGAATTAAATTGTGTCATATACTGGTACAAATTCTCATTGTTGAGTGCAATCAATCAATATATATACACAGTATATATATACATATATATGTACACATACAATACCAATAAAGATTTGAATAATTTAAAAAAATAAATAAAGTGGCTGACAGTTTGGTGCTGTTCCTGCCTCTTTTCATCTATTCTACTAATCTTCAGGGCTGATTTTTGTTTGTTTGAGTTTTTTTTCCAAGACTATGTTTTTGTTTTGTTTTGTTTTTTTAAATCATGGTGGCTCTGTGGTTATTAAGTTCAAGTCAGGAATTTTGATGCCCTCTGCCTTTCATTTGTTGACAAGAATTGTTTTTGCTCTCCTATGTTTCTTCTGGTTCCAAATGAATTTTAAGAATTCTTTCTCTAGTTCTGTGAGGTATGCTAATGGTAATCTAGTTGTGTTGCTTTGTATTTGGATAACAATTTTGGAAGGATGTCATTTTCACTATGTTATTCTACTTACCCAAAGCATGAGATATCTTTCCATTTTCTAATACTTACTTCAATCATAATTGAACCAAACTTGTGAAGGCATGGGCTTAGTTAATGTCTACAGAATATTCCACCCAAAAATATAACAATACATATTCCTCTCAGATTCACTGGAATGTTCTCCAAAATAAGACCACATGCTTGTTCATAGAACAAACCTAAGCCAATGTAAAATAATTTAAATTATCCCATATATATTATCTGACCATAGTACAATGAAAATGGAAATTCACAACAAAAGAAACCACAGAAACTCTATAAACACATTGAAATTAAATAACATCCTCCTGAATAAGCAGTGTATAACAGATGAAATGAAAGGAGTTAAATGGTACCTACAATTAATTCATAATGCTGACCCAGCATATGCCAACTTGTGGGATGTAGTGGAAGCAGTTTTAAGTAGGAAACTTATAGCAGAGAACTCTCACCACAGGATAACAAAGCAGGCTCAAATAAAAAACCTAATGTTGAACACCAGACACCTAGAAAAAGGAACAACTCAAGCCCATGGCATGTACAGAAAAGGAAATTATAAAAATCAGGGCACAAATTAGTGCAATTGAGATTGAGAAAGCAATATAAAGCATCAATGAATCAAAAAATTGGTTCTTGTTGTGTCTTATACTGGTACAAATCCCCATTATGGAGTGCAATCATGATGTGTATATTTAATGTACCAATAAAGATAAAAAAATTGGTTCTTTGATTTTTTAAATAAAATTCATAAACCCGTAGCCAACCATATCAAACGAAGAAAAGGAAAGACTCAAATTCATGTAATTAGGAATGAAAAGGTGGGAATCACAACAGATCCTGTCTAAATCCAGAAGATAATCAATACCAACTTCAAGCGCCTGTACTCTAATAAGATGGAAAATGTTGAGAAAATGGACAGATTCCTAGATACATGTGAATTATCAAAGCTAAATCTAGAGGATATAAAAAAATCTAAATAATCCAACATCAGTCCATTGAATTGAAAATATAATGGAAAACTAACCAACAAAAAAAGCCCAGGTATTGATGGCTCCACTGGTGAGTTCTACAAGAAATTTGAAGAAGTTCTCTTCAAACTTTTTTATGAAATAATACTAACAAAATCATTCTTAGAAGCAAATATTACCTTGATACTAAAACCAAAGAAGTACCCAATCCAAAAGGGAAACTATAGGCTATTCTCATTAATAAAAATAAATGCAAAAATCCTCAACAAATTATTGATGTTCAGAAGCAATCCACTAAGCAAATTATATATGATGACCAAGTAAGACTTATCCTAGGAATTCAAGGATGGTTCAACAGGTGCAAATCAATAAGTGTAATACATTATATCTATAAAGCCAAAGAATAGTTCACAAGATTATCTCAGTAGATACAGAAAAAAAATATTTGACAAGGTCCATCATTGACTCATGGAAAAAAACAAACTTACAGAAAATTGGAACTTATGGTTTTAATCTGAAAACATCTTTACCTCAAAGCTACCTATGACAAACAGATAGCCAGTCATAATACTAAATGGTCTGAAATGGAAAGCTTTCATTCTAAATTCAGGAACAAGTCAAGCATGTTCACTACCACCACTCCTACTCAACATAGTTCTGGAAATATTAGCCAGTACAGTGAGATATGAAAAAGAAATAAAGGAATAAAGATAATGGATGCAATCATGATGTGTATATTTAATGTACCAATAAAGATAAAAAATAAAGATAAGAAAGGAAGTTTAATTATTATTTGCAAATGACATGACTCTCTGCACAGAATACTCCCAAACTCCATAACAGATTTCTAAATTTCATTAAAAAATCAGTAATACAGCCAGCCAGACACAAAGTCAACACTAACAAATTGAGAGCATTCCTCTACACAAATAGCAAACTGAGAAAAAAATTAAGAAAACAACACATTTCATAATAGCATGCAAAGGGAGAGAAATATTTAGGAATCAATGTAACAAAGGGAATAAAGGACCTATACATGGAAAGTTATAGTACTCTTAATATTATCTTTGAATAGAGAAGTATTTGATAGTTTTTGTAGAAGTCAAGCTAAACTTTACCAGCTACCTAGACAATAAGTTACTGCAAATGAACCATATATTCATACACAAAATTTATTTAATCCATCTGCCTACTTAAAAATATTTGAAACAATCTAAGTAATTTCTCACAATAAGTAAAAAGAAAGAAGTCATATTATTTGTACAGAAATATCATTCTCCCACCATCTTATTAAAAAAAATATTTACAGAAGTTTCTCATGCATCATACCTATACAAAAAGACTAAGTTTGAGGAAAGAAGATAATTGAAAGAGAAAACTAGGTGGAGGATTATCACTACATTTTGTCATTTCACTCCAAAGTTCTTGATAGTCAAAGTAAAACTTAAATAAATTTAATTCTGCAACATTTAGTATTTTATTATAGGTACTCACCAATTTATCTAGGTATATTCTGGTTTTCTTTTGCTTTTACTAGAAGTTAAATTATTAGAAGAGTTTGTTTTAAGATATTCATATAAGAAATTTGTGTATTCATAATGTATCAATAAAGATTAAATTAAAAGAAAAGAAATACTAAACCTCAGGGACAATACTCTTTAAAAAGAAAAATTATTCCACTGGCTGCTTTTAAACAAACTCTTAACAAAAGCAGGTATAATTTTGATTTATTGTTTTGTGAAGGTATGTCTACCAAGACTGTAGTCTATATAGGTGCTGACCTACCTTCATCAAGAATTTTATTTTAAAATAATGATAACTAGGTATTTCTCCACAATTTCTCTTTCTTTCAAATATCAAAAGCTTCAATTTACATTATGCTCTGAATCACTGGTAATGTAAGAAGTTACTGTTACTAATTCTGGTGGTCCTATCTTCCACTGATTTACATAATTAGTTCATATATTTTCATATTCATCACACCTGCATGGCCTAGGGACAGAAACTTAACTTCATGCTCACAGAGGCATCATCTGCAATGCAAAATGAACAGACCAAACTAAAAGCCACCTGAGCTGACTGGCATAAATCTCAGACTAAACTACAAGGTTTCCTAACATTCAGCCCAAAGTTCTTTCTATTGTATTTCTTCACAGATGAAATGTGTAGTAGACAAATGTCCACATCGCTTGCTAATAAAGCATTCCCAACAAAATCACAGGCATGCTATCCTCTGGGTATTATTGATAATGAATTTTCTCTAGGATTAAATGCGTACAAGACAAAATGAGATATTTAATTTCCTTAATTTTCAAAGCAAAAAATTGTATAATTTTTCAAGATCCCAATCTTCAAAATATGCCAACAGATGTTGTCTCTATTTCTTCATAGTGAACAAATAATTTGAAAGAAACAGCCTCGAAAAGATAGAAAGAACCTAGACACTTGATTTGACAGATTACTTTAATATTATAGAATATCTGCCTTTTGTTATTTAACAAACGTATTTTATAAGGCACGTAGCTGAAATTTGTCTATTTTTAAAAAACAGAATATTGTATTATACCTCACCCTCCATCAAAGATTCATTCTCCCATTTTTAAGATGAAATATTCATACTTCATACATTGCAGGGGATACAGAAAGGGTAAGATGCAAACTCTTGAAGCCTGGAATATGAAGAAAATGCAAACTCTTCTCAGAGCCTAACAGACTAATGTTTGAGGTTTCTTAGCTTATAGAACATCCCTGTTGCTGCGGCTGCTGCTGCTGCTGCTCCAATTTCTAGCCGCTGCCACGCTCTTACACCCACCTAATTTTTTTTTTTTTAGGATAGTAATGTAAATTTCTGTGACTTTCCTAGGTCATAGAAGGCCCCCAAAAAATGTAGATGAAAGACATTCTCTCTTCTCTGGCCTTCTACGGCAACTGAAAAGAAAAAAAAAGGAAGTATAATATAAAAAGTGCTAAAAGTACATATCAAGCATTTGGGTAAGGTGCTTTCACTTAGATTTTTCAAGTTTAACATTCAGAGCAAATTTGAAAAGTGATTTTTTTTTTCCATTTTGCAGATGAAAAAAATTAAGGCTTACAAATGTTAACTAATATCAGCTGGTAAATACCTTAGAACACAAGGGTACCTGATTCCATCCATGCTTCCTCAGGATTATAGCCACCCTTGTATTTTAAAAGACATCATTCACTACTATTAATTCACAGTGAATAGAGTAAAAGAAGCCATTCAGAGAACCATACATCACCTCGGGTGTGTTCTCCAGCTTGTCTTTTGCAAAGGTCAAGGACAATCAAAAAACGATAATAGAAGCAATGCAATGGTTAGAGCAACTCCACAAGAGGGAGAAGGAAAACTAGAAAAGATGATTACATTCACAAAGAAGTTTGTTTTTGTTGTTTATTTTTTAAGGCCTAAACCTTAACATCTCAAGAGGGAAGCATTTTAAGGAAAAAATAATAAAAATTGCAAGTGCAAAATAAAGTTCATTGTCTTGGAAAGGTCAAAATAGTAAAATCCTGTAGATAAAGTTTCTGTAGCTTCAAAGTAAAATTGTTTCTACTTAGAGCATTCATCACAGAGAAATGAGGAGCAAAATGAATTGAGAAATTGTGGTTGAGGGAAAGAGATGTGAGGTTATATGTTTCGGGGATTTAAAAAAAAAAAAAAAAAGAATGGTCCTGCTTCTAACTTTGACTTTAGCAGGAAAAAGAGAAGAAATTAAGCCTTGTCAAATAAGAGGAATAGGCACAATGGCCAAAATGTATTTTCTTTCTTATTCCTGCTGCTATTCGTCAGGAGCAGAGATGGCATCACTGAAGCTTGAGACCCTCATCACTGAGCTGTATAAAAGATATTTCTACAGATTATGGGTTTGGAACTTAATATGAGATGACAAGAGGAAAAATACAATGTGTACAGCAATAAAAAACCAGATAGATTATTTTAAAAAGCATAGGCAGTTAGACAAAAAACAGTAAAGCAATAGGCATTTAAACAAAGACAAAGAAAGGTGACATTTGTATGTTTATATCTAGTAGTATCGACCATTCTAGATTTTGCAGATTGGCCCATGTAAACCTCACCGTTAGATTTAAGAATTACAATCGCAATAATCAGACAGCTTATCTAAGGGCTTCAAAATGGCTGAAAACACCCTCTCTATTATCTTCTTAGAGATGGTCATGTAGATGAAACTAGCATGTGGATAACCGTCAGTGCAGCCTCAGGAAAAGAAAGGACAGGTTAGGCAGAGCTGTGATGAAACAGGGCTCGAGTTGTGCATGTGCCACTCGAGAGCAGCATTTCCACAAACAGAGCTGAGACAGTCAGATAAGCATAGTTCCACAAAATGGTCACATATCTATTTTAACAATAAAGCTACTCCACAAATATTTCTGAAATTACTCTGTGGGATTATATGCATGGCCTGAGACTGACGACAAATCCTGGTGCTCTGGGGAGATTTGTTCAGAACCAGATCTCATGAACAGGTGAATGATACGTAATACATTTGGACTATAAGACAACCACAAAGTAATAAAACTGGAAAGGATCCAACATGGCTGGATGAAGGTGTTGTTTTTAAAATTCTCAGAGTCGCTGAAAAGACAAATACTTTGAAACAGAGGAGATAATCACACCCACAAAAGAAAAATCACCTTGAAAGACAATAGATAGCTGTTGATAAAACCAAATGTCTGGGTCACTGAAAAGGGGAAGCAGACTCGCCCCTGTCCTGCACCACCCCACTCCCAGTTGCTCTGTCATTTGGCACCAACTCTAACAGCCTAGAGAGAAGCCAGCCAGCCATACTGCAGAGCCCAACGCCTGGAATAAGCTCTCCATAGGCCATTCTTACCAAAAGAAAGAAGAAGTCGAGGTGGGCTCCTTTTGAGACCCCCACAAAAGTCCTGGAATGTACACAAAAGGATGCGGAGGTCTTTTCCTGATTGTTCTCCCAAACACCAGGGAATGCTACTTCCCAGAAACAGCATATTCGATGTTCACTGCTGGCAGGAGATCCTCATGCACTGGAGAAGCTAAACACAGCAAATGGTGGACTCTCCCAAGCCTGTCAGTAGAGATCCACAAATCACATCCCGGGAGACATGGGGAGGGGGTGAGACTCAACGGCTGATCCAGAGTGAGTCTTTACCTATTATCTCCACAAAGACCCAGAAGATCTGTGTTAGGAAGAAATCTTAGTAGCAACCACTGTGACGCACATATAGAGAATTCCTAACCCAGCACTAAACCAGGTTCTATGGGTGGGAAGTGGGCGGGAAGGTCTTCAGTTGAGACAGGAGCTGTTCGAACCTGAGCAGAAAGAAAAAAATGAGGGTTGGCAGAGAACTTGTGACCATAGGGAGTAAAGAGCAAAATGAAAGATAGATAAAATAAAATAGAGCAATAAATGTACTGCAATAGATAAAGGGAAAGGAGGAGGAGGGAGGTATAGGAGAAGAATCAAAAAGAATTACTCTGTGTCGTGTACATGTACCAACTACTCACAGGAAAATAGTCATATGTTTCTCAAACACATACTAAAGTACAAATTTGTATAAAATAAAATGAGACCTAGATTCCCCAAACCTGATAATCTTATGTGGCTCGGAATGTGCTGTTTTTTTGATAAATTATTTTTTTATTATTGAAATCTTTATTGATACATTACATATACACATCATTATTGCATTCAACAATGAGAATTTGTACCAGTATATGACACAACTGAATTCTTATTCTTCCCATAGCCCTACCCACCCTACCACCCTCACCCCCTATATACATAAACTTTGTTTCTTTTCTTTTTTGTTATAATCTCATTATTTTCCCCCTTCACGCCATTACTCTTTGAGTGTTTTTTATTTCACAATATATAACATACATTCTAGAACTCATTTACATCTTTATTTTCTCATACCAGAGAAAAGATATGATATTTACACATCTGTGACCTATTTATTTCACTTATGAGGATGTCCTCAAGGTATATCCATTTAAGTATAAATGATTCAAACTCATCATTTTTCATGGCAAAGTAATACTTCATTGTGTAGAAGAACCACAACTTTCTTATCCAGTCTCCAGGTGATGGACATTTGGGTTGTTTCCATGATTTAGCAATCACAAACTGAGCTGCTATAAACATAGGTGCACATATGTCACTGTGATATGAATCTTTTAATTCTTGTGTGTATATACTTAGCAGAGTGATGGTTGGGTCAAATGGGACCTCCAATACTAGCTTTTTGAGGAATCTCCAAACTGTTCTCCACAGGGGTTGTACGAGTCTGGATTCCAACCAACAGTGGAGAAGGATTCCTTCTTCTCTGCAGCCTTGCCAACATTTGTTGCTGGCTGATTCTGAAATAGCAGACATCCTTTGTGAAGTGAGATGAAATCTTAATGCTGTTTTCATCTGCATCTCTCAAATGACTAGTGATGTTAAACACTTCTTCATATGCTTCTTAGCTGCTTTTATTTCTTCCTCTGAAAAGTGTGTGTTCATTTCAGATGCCCATTTTTGAATTGGGTCTTTAAATTTGGGTAGATTGATTTTTTTTTTGAGCCCTTTATATATTCTAGATGGTAGCCCTTTGTCTGAGATTTGGCTGGTAAAGATTCTTTCCTGTATTGTTGGTTGCCTTTTTGCTTTGCTGGTGGTTTCTTTTGCTGTACAGAAACCTCTCAATAGGATGAGATCCCATTTATCAATTTCTTCTACCAGTTCTTGTGTTATGGGGTTTTACTCATGAAATCTTTCCCCAAACCAATGTCTTCAAGAGTTTTACCTAACCTGTTTTGTAGCAGGTTTAGTGTGTCTGTTTTAATATTTAGGTGTCTAATCCACTTTGATTTTATTTTAGGGTCAGCTCTTTCACCGTGTACTAAAAAGAATGTGCTTTTAATACAATTCCAAAGAAAGATTTTATTTATATTTTATATAAATATATATATATTTATATTTTATATACATTTTATATATATTTTATATGTCTGATTCCTGTTTTCTTTGAATCTGTTTTTTCTAATTCTCCCAACCAGCAACTATCTATCTGAGATGTTTAGTTTATAGACTAATAGACAATGTAATGCATGACTTATTCTATTAAGGCCAAGTTGACTCGTACAAAGGAAAAAAAATTCTTACATAGTCAGACTCACCCTAACACAACTTCATAACTATGTGCTACAAATGACAAGACAGAACAAGTATAACCCTGAGCATTGACTCCCAGGACCAATTGGAGGGAGAGTTGAAAAGAACAGAAGGAATGGTGGTTGAAGCTATTCGGTCCAGTAATTTTATAATCATTTTATTAGACATTATTCTAGGAACTGTACCAGACACACATTGCATACTTTAATGTCTTTTATCATTTAATATGCTTGTTAGATAGCATGTGTAATGAGGTTTACAGCTGAAGAATTAAAATGAGAGACAAGTACCATTATTTTTATTTCCATTTTAATAGGTACACATCTGTTAAGTAACCTGTACTAAACTGCAGAACCAGTAAGGAAATCCAGGTCTGGCTTACTATGAGGTCAGTGTTTCTGGGTACAACTTTTACTGTTAGCATTTTTATAGCTAGCTACTGATTCAATTAATCAAAAGTTTTTATTTAGCATCTATTATGCCCTGGCTTACTTTGAGATGCTGAACCTATGCCAGAGGACGAGTCCTAACCAGCATCGAGTTTATGGTCTAATAGGAAGAGGCAAGCAAGCATAAGATAAATAGATAAATTAAATTCTGTTAGAAAAAGTAGTAAGGGCAAAATAAAAATGCAATATTTGACTGACAAAGTCAATATTTACTGCTTCAGGAAAACTCTGAAAGAGGTAGGGAAGATCCTCATGAAGCTATGTGAACAAAGAAAAATTCAATTAGAGGAAATAGCCTTGTAGTGGTGTTAAAGTCTGGCGTAATGAGAGATGATGATAAAATGCCAGATTTATGATAAATTTAGACTACATACCGCAGGAAATGTTTATGCCATGGACTTGAGACGACAAAGTAGGTGATTCTAGGTTTGGGGGATTCTTCTCAAAATAATGTGGCTATCAAAAAATATACCATAGTAACAGTGACACCTCAGTTCACAAATACTTCTGGTTGCATTCAGTTTTATTCACAAACAAAATCATTTGAAAAAAAATTTTATTTGGTTTGTGACCACTACATCAGGTAATGAATACAGTTGTGGCAATATTCCCAGGTATTGTAGAACAAATTATGTTTATAAACTGAGATACCAAAGTATATTCTAAAAAACATCCTGTGCCAAACAGGTTTGAGAAATTCCACATGCTCTTGTATAACATTCTCTTGGTTATTAATGACACATAGTAACATATGAAATGTTCCTGAAGTTTTGATGTAAAATAAATGAATGAACCATCAGATGAGATGAGTAATTTAATGTATCAACTTGGTTCTGTTAAAGAATGGGAAAATATCCTTTCTATATGTGTCAGTGGAGATGTCTTAGGGTGGGATGGTCATTTGAATCAATATACCCAGGAAATATGGAAATAAATTACATTTTTGTGTACACAAATTTGAACAAGCACCATTCAACATAATGATGGCTCAATAATAGAGTTACATTCCATCCACAATGTTAGTGGCCTCCTCACAGTAGTGCCAGTCTTTTCTTTTTTCTGAGGAAATTAGTCCTATGTTGCCTGAGGAGACAGTAATGACTCTCCTAAGACACTTATCATGATGATAAATATGATTCCTTTCAGAACCATCTTCACCATTTCTCTGCTTCCAGGCCTATAACTAGCTTCAACTTCCAGCAGCTTAGCAATGGTTTGGTAAAAAGTGTGACTTATGACAAAGTGTGCTAACTCCATGAGACTTACTTGAGTTTTATAATTTATATAGCCAGAAATATGGGAAACTTGTATTGCAATGGAAGGTAAGGTCAAGCGATAATGGAGCAAGGAACACAGAATTAAATTAGGATAGGTGTACAGACATGTGCCCACTAAACAGAGGTTATGCATTTATTGTAACTTGCAAAATGAGAATGACCTTTTATCTATCTGGTTGGCTGAAACTTGCATCAAAAAGTGACCCGCTGTGAGTATACTAGAAATGAATGATTTTCTTTGGATTAAGATAGAGGAAAGAATTCAAATGTTTAAGAAAGTTGGACTAAAAAGTAGGGTTTTTAAAATTTATTTAAGGCCTACTAAGCTACTCTGGGAAGATCTGTAAGACATATTTTTTACCACACTTGGGGAAGTAAATTTGAGGGAGAACATATAATATTCTCAAAGAATTCAGTGATTGCTTTCCTCAGTAGGCCACATATTATCGTGAAACCTGCAGCAAATCAAACCTAAATGTGATGGAAATAATGAATTCCCAGGTTAGCAGGGGTTCAAGGGCAGCAACCAACTGCCAAGTAGTTTGTGTTGAAGCAGCAAGGCAAGAAATATACCATCACTGATATATTTCAGAGAAATACCAATTCTCCAGCCACAAGTCATTATTTAGCCCTTGCTATCCATGGGATATTGGTTGCACGATCCCTGTCTCACCCTGTGGATATCAGTGTCTGAAAAATGCTCAAGTTCCTTATATAATATTACGTAGTATTTGCATATAAACAACACATAGTCTTCTATATAATTTAAATCATCTTTAGATACCGTACCTACTATAGGAATTACAGACTCATTTTTTCCAAAGTACTTCTTGTAGATGGGTGATGGAATCTATGGATGTAGAACCCATGAATATGGAAGGCAAATTGTACTTATTTCACAGTTATCTTGAGCACTTTTGCTTTCCACAGTGTATCACAAAGATCCCTTATTTGATGTCGCTATTCTGACTGGACCACATAGCACGAAGTAGCAACTACTGTAGACTTATGGGTAAGAAATTTGTGTGTTGGAATGTGAAAAATATATCTGAAGAAAATTCAAGGGACTTCTACTCAGTGAACTTTCTAGGAAAACAGTACTTTAAGACTTGTCAAGAGATACTGTCTAGCTTTCTAACATAAAGAATAACTAGTAGTATCTACCCCTTCCTACAACCAAGAAAAAGGAATATTACCTACTGACCCTATTTTCATTTTGAAGCCAGCATATTATTCCCTTGGCTGTTTATTTTAGCCCTTTTACAGACTGAACCAAAGGCTGCTGAAGTTTTTTGTTTGTATTTACTATTTTTTATTGTTATGGTGCTAGGGAAAAACCCAGAGCCTCATGAATACTAGTCAGGCACTCTGCCACTGAGCGACAACACCAGTCTGAAAAGCTGCTGGTTTTGAGTGGAAAAAAAATAGATTCAACATCAAGTCCAAGTTGTTATGCAAGCTTCTCTGACATTTGAGTTACATGGCCTGACAGATCTATCTGCATTTAAAATGTCTGTGGAAGAGAGGGATGCTGTTCAGAGCCTTTGGCAGCCCCTGCAAATGAATCACAAAGCACCTTAGGATTTTAATGCAAGTCTTGCCATTATACACAGACAGCTCTCTCTTAAGAGCAATTTCGTGGCCTGCTACTGAGACATAGTAGAGATGAGATGCCTAATAATGGGCCAACAAGCTACCATGTAACCCAAGCTGCCTTTCTTGAACAGGAGGTGGTCTGGTCCACTAAGTCACACAGATTCCTATACACAGCATCATTTCATCATCCAATGAGAATTATATATACATGATTAGGTACAATTAAGTTCCACAAAGAAGTAACTCAAATGTCCATGACCTCAACTCCTGATATAATGCGTTCTGCCTCCCAATCTCTACCTGTCGCCCTTGAAAGTTCCCTATCATCATGTGACAGAAAAAAAGAAACCCAGGCCTGTTTTACAAATGAAACTTGTACCATAAGTGGACATTATATGAAAGTGAACAAATATAGAATGTCAATTCCTTTCCGGAACAATCACAAATGACAGTAGTGAAGGGATTTCTTTGCAGTGGGCAGAACTGAACTTCAAACAGTAAAACCAATCTTACACTGTTTTGCTTTGAAGAGAAAATGGTCAGATGTATTATTTTATCCCAAGTCACGGGCTGTTGCAAATTGTTTCACTTCATCATTAAAGACTAGGAAGAGATATTATTGGAAAACTGGTAACAAGGATATTTGCACAACGTGCATGTGGATAGACCTTAGTAAGTAGGCAAAAAGGTGAATATATTTGTGCCCCATGTGAATATTCATGAAATAGTGACATCACTAAAAGGAAACTATAATGCTTAAGTGCACACTGTGACATGCTCAGTATGTACAAGTTAGCCTCTTTCCCAAGCCCCTGGGGTCATTGCCCAGTGAACTCATGAACAATGTAGCCATGTGGTGGGGATTGAAATAACACGAGTTTAGCAACAAAAACTTTGACTCTTTGAGATTAAATCTGGCTATGGTCACTGATGAGTGTCCAATTGCTCACCAAAAATGACCAATACAGAGCCCAAGGTAAGGTGGCATTCTCCAGCCATTTGGTGGCAAGTTGATTCTACTCAACAATTTCCACCTAGAAAGAGCAGAGTTTTGTTCTTAGTGACAACTGGGTATAGTTTTTTCTTTCCCTGTAAGTAATGCTTCTGCTAAAAATATCATCCATGGACTTAGAAAGTGTTTTATCTACTCTCAGGCATTCCATAGAACATTGCTTATGATCAAAGAACATCCTGCGTGTCCAACGAAGTATAACAATGGGTTTGTACTCATAGAATTCTCTGATCTTACCATGTTCCCCATCATACTGAAGCAGCCTGCTTGACAAAAGGAATCGCCTTTTGAAAGGATAGCCTTTTGAAGACTCAGTTATAATGGTAGCGAAGTGACAGACAGTACTGTACTAGCCTGTGACATAGTTCTTCAGCAAGTTTTGCAAATTGTAAATCAGCATCTAATATATGGTACTGCTTCTCCCATAACCAATACCCATAGGTTCAGAGATCAGAAGGTGGAAATGGTAATGGCAGTTGTATTATCCTGATGATACACTGGTAATCCTTCTGCTTCCTATTCTCATGGTGCTATGTTTTGCTTTCTCTAGAGATCTTAGGTTCAGAGGGAGAATGTCTGTACCAAGAAGCACAACAATAATTTCACTGAATTGAAAAAACTCACTCAGACAGTTTGTGCTCTTCTTGTTTGAGTTAACAGGCTAAGAAGGAAGTTATGATGTTGATTGGGATGATTCATCTGAACTAACAAAGGGAAATGGACTGATTTCACAATGGGGGAATGGGAGAAGATGCCTGGAGTATAGGAGACTCCTTAGGACATCTCTTAGTATTACTGTCCTCTGTGACAAGATCAATAAGAAACTTAATCACCCCAATTCAGGCGGCAATGCAAACACCCCAAATCCTTCAAGAATGACCAGTAAAGTCACTCTACAAGGTAAAGAAATACAACTAGCGCTGGTGGTTGCTGAAGGCAAATGTAGTAAACAATCAGTAGTGGAAGAAGATAGCAATAAATACCAACTACACCACATGACCAATGCCACAAACGAGAAGTAATCGCCATGTGTTTCCTACTTATTTTATTAATACTTTGTTGTTATGGAAAACCTATGGCATGCATGTTATTTTGTTTTTCTTTTAAAACAATGTTAATATATGAGTTTTTTTCTTTTTCCTAAACTAAAACTTCTGTATTCAGGCTTAATTGTAATTTTGGAACTGTATTTCAGTTGCAGTTTGTGCACTCAACTCTAAAAGGTGTGCCATCACTGTATATACCATGTATTTTTTTTTTTATTTTGGATTTTTGAGAAAAGGTCTCAATATGTTGAGGAAAGCAAAACAAAACAGTGACAAAACCTAAGTCTTAGGTGATAGATAAAACACCACATGCCGTAGCTAATACTTCTAGCCACCTTGCCCTCTCTTCTTTCCACTCGCTATGGCTGCTGTTCTTTGCCTGACAACTCTGTTCCTATAAATAACAGGTTTGCCACATTCTGCTCTTATGAGAGACTATTTCATTTTCTCCAACAAACCAAGGACACTCAGATATGCTAAATTACAAACTGTCTTTGTTCTGCTCTTTATTTAAAAAATTACATAGCTCCTGTCTGGGGCTCAGAATTTGGAAGGGCAAAATCCTTTGATCCCACTAGTGTAATAAAACCTCTCGGAGTGGTGTTCAATTTATTCATGTACAGTTCCTACCATTACAAGGGGCTAGCCTTCAACTCACTATGTAACCCAGGCTGGCTTCAAACTCACAGCATTTCATGTGATGTGATGCAAATGTTATTTAGCTGGACTCAGCCATCCACAGTGTATATATAATTCAAAACATCACATTGCACATGATACATTTTTACAATTTTTGTTGCTCTATTTTTAAAAAGTTTTATTTAAAAACAGCTATTATCTTCCTATTGGTTCTTTTTTCTCTTTATTGAGTTTATTGGTGCATTTTATATATACATTATGTTGGTACATTTTAGATATATATAATGATCACATTCAACATTAAGAATTTGTACCTGTACATTATGTATCTTGATTCTCATTTTTTTCCCATTTGCCTGCCCTCTATGTAACCACTATTCCTAACTGCATAAACTTTGTTTCTATTTATTTTGTTTTTACCACCAACTTTTTCTTTCTCTTCTTTATGTTCCCCTACCTTCCTCTTTCCTTTGAATATTTTCTTCCTGTTTCATAATGGTTACTATACATACTGGATCTGATTTACACCTTCAGTTTTTTTCTCATACTAAAGAAACAATACAGTATTTACTCATCTATGTCCTATTTATTTCACTTATGAGTACATCCTCAAGGTTCTTCCATTTCAGTATAAATGTCTCTAACTTATCATTCTTTATGACTGAGTAATACTACATTTTATTTTAAAAGACCACATCTTTCCTTTATCCAGCCTCCAGTTGATGGGTACTTGGCCTGTTTCCAAGATTTAACTATTACAAATTGAGCTGTGATAAGCATGGATGCACATACATTGCTGTGATGTGATGCTTTCAATTCATGTGTGTGTGTGTGTGTGTGTGTGTGTGTGTGTGTGTGTGTGTGTGTGTATTGCAGGGAAATAGCAAGCAAAATTAAATAGGACCTCTCATCCTAGGTTTTGAGGAATCCCCACATTGATCTCCACAATGGTTGCACCAGTCTACATTCCTACCAACAGTGGAAAAGTGTCCCTTCTTCCCTGTAGCCCTGTCACCATTTGTTGTTAGTTGATTTCTTGATAGCACCTATTGTTTCTGGAGTGCGATGAAATATCAGTGTTGTTTTCATCTGCATCTCTTCAATGACCAGGAATGTTGAATATTTTTTTCATATATTTCTTCACTGCCTTTACTTCTTCATCCGAACAATGTTTGTTCATTTCACGTGTCCATTTTTAACTGACTCCTTAAATTTAGGGAGATTGGTCTTTTTAAGTTCTTTATATACTCTAGATAGTAGTCCTGTGTCTGAGGGACAGCTGGTAAAAATATTATTCATATTGTATGTTGTCTTTTTGTTATGTTGGCATTTTCTCTCTCTGTCCAAAACTTTTTTTTTTTTTTTTTTGAGACAGGGTCTCGCTTGGTAGTTCAGGCTGGCCCTGAGCTCAGCCTCACACTCACATCAAAGCAATCCTCCTGCCTCTGCCTTCTGAGTGCTGGGATTACCAGCATGAGCCACCACGCCCGGTACTGTGACATATGGTATTGATTGCTGCTGGGCGTGAGTCTCCACACCCAGTATGGTATGTGGTTACCAGGGAATTGAACCTGGGTCCTTGCGCTTGCAAGACAGGCACTGGAACCACTGAGTTAACTCCCCAGCCCCAAAAAACTTTTTTATAAGATGAGATGTCAGTTGTTGATATTTTTCTGCTAGTAGCTGTGCCACTGAAGTTTTGTTCACAAAGTATCTACTTATGTCAGTGTCTCCAAGAGTTCTATTTAACTTATCATCCAGAAAGTTTAGTTTCTGTTTTTATCTTTAGGTCTTCAATCCACTTTGATCTTAGTTTAGTGCATGGTAAGAGACAGGGATCTAGTTTTAATCTTTGGTAAATTGAAATTCAGTTTTTTCAGAATCCAAAAATCAATAGCCTTCCTATACACAAATAATAGACTCACTGAGAGACAAATAGAGAAAACAATTCCTTTCACAGTAGCATCCAAAAAAATGAAATATTTAAGAATCAGCCTAACAAATGAGATGAAAGACCTCTACTTTGAAAACTAAACTACTCTGAAAAAAAGAAGATTGAAGAGGATATCATAAAATGGAAAAACAACTCTTGTTCCTAGGTGGAAGAACTAATATTATCAAAATGACCATAATCCCAAACCACTATATAGATTCAGTGCAATCCAAATTTAAATCCTCACAGCACATTTCATAGAAATGTGAAATAGAAAATAGAAAATGATCCAAAAATTCATCTGGAACCAGAAGAGATCTAGAATAGCAAAAGCAATTCTAGATGACAAGGACATAGCAAGGAGTATCACAGTCCTCAACTTGAAACAAAACTACAAAGCCACTCTGCCCAATTGAACTCCCACTGGAATTTCATAGATCTATAGAAAATAATTCAGAACTTCATCTGGAATCACAAAAGACCTAGAAAAGCAAAAGCAATTCTAAGCAATAAGGACATGATGGGAGGTAGTACAATCCCCAACTTGAAACTATACTACAAAACTACTGTGATAAAAACCACATGATACTGACAAATCAACAGAACTGAGGACAAGTTCAGTAGATTAGAAGATCCAGAAACAACTCAAGACACACTAAGCTATCTCATTTTTGACAAAGGAGCCAAACACCCTCAGTGGAGGAAGGATAGCCTCTTTAACAAATGTTGCTGGAAAAATTGGACTCTAACTTGCCAAAATCTAAAGCTAGACCTAGCTCTTTCACCATGTAAAATAAAATCAAAGTGGATTAGGGACTTAAATATTAAAACAGACACACTGAACCTGCTACAAAACAGGTTAGGTAAAACTCTTGAAGACATTGGTTTAGGGAAAGATTTCATGAATAAATCCCCCATTACACAAGAACTGGTAGAAGAAGTCAATAAATGGGATATCTTTCTATTGAGAGGCTTCTGCACAGCAAAAGATACCACCAGCAAAGCAAAAAAGGCAACCAACAATATGGAAAAGAATATTTACCAGCTGAATTTCATCTAGAATATATAAAGGGCTTTAAAAAATAAATCTACCCACATTTAAAAACCCAGGTTAAAAATGGGCATCTGAAATGAACACACACTTTTCAGAGGAAAAAATAAAAGCAGCTAAGAAGCATATGAAGAAATGTTCAACATCACTAGTCATTCAAGAGATGCAGATGAAAACAGCATTAAGATTTCATCTTCCTCCACAATGAATGGCTGTCATCTCAGAATCAGCCAGCAACAAATGTTGGCAAGGCTGCAGAGAAGAAGGAATCCTTCTCCACTGTTGGTGGGACTATAGACTCATACAACCCCTGTGGAGATCAGTTTGTAGATTCCTCAAAAAGCTAAAATCGGAGGTCCCATTTGACCCAGCCATCCCTCTGCTAGGTATATATACAAAAGAATTAAAAGATTCCTATCACAGTGATATATGTTCACCCATGTTTATAGCAGATCAATTTGTTATAGCTAAATCTTGGAAACAACCCAAATGTCTATCACCTGGAAACTGGATTAAAAAAAGCTGTGGTTCTTCTACAGAATGGAATACTACTCTGCCATAAAAAAGATAAGTTTGAATTATTTATACTTAAATGGACATATCTTGAGGACATCCTCATAAGTGAAATAAATAGGTCACAGATGTGTAAGTATCGCATCTTTTCTTTGGTATGAGAAAATATAGATGTAAATGAGTTTTAGAGTTTTATGTTATACATTGTGAAATGGAAAATACTCAAAGCAAAATGGGGTGAAGGGGGGAAATAATGAGATTATAACAAAAAAGAGAGAAATTAAAGTTTATGTATATAGAGGGTGGGAGTGGTATGGTGGGTAAGGCTATGGAAAAAAAAATGAGAATTCAGTTGTGTCATATACTGGTATAAATTCTCATTGTTGAGTGCAATCATGCTGTGTATATGTAATGTACCAATAAAAATTTCAATTAAAAAAAAGCCACTGTGATAAAAACAGCATGATACTGGCAAGGAAACTGACAAAAGGATCAGTGGAACAGATTAGAATAGGCAGATACAACTGTAAACATACTAAGTCACCTCATCTTACACAAGAGGCAAACACCCTCAGCGGAGAAAAGACAGCCTCTTTAATAAATGGTGCTTCCCACTGATTTTTCATGTGGAAAAAAAAAAAGACTTATTTGTATAGCTAATTCATTCTCTCTATTACCATAGTACCAGCTTTTCACTCATTATATGTAGTTTTTCCAGATACATCAAAACAATAAACATGTACTTGCTTCAAAAAAGATTTCTTACCAATTAAAATATTCAAAAAGGAGAATATTATATTTTGGAAATATTCTAGAGAATATTAGTGAAATATAGTGAAAGAGAGGTACAACATAATAATTTTTGGACATCCTGTATTTTAAAATGTAGGCAATATTTATCTAAAGGTATAAACATTAAAAAGAAAAAGAATGGGACCTCATTATTTTAAAAAATTCTGGCACAAACTCCCAATGTTGAATGCGATGAGGATGGGTATTCATAATGTACCAATAAAGACTAAATTAAAAAAAAAAAAGAAAGGAAAGAAAAAGAAGTAGCCAGAAATGCATGTCTCTTAGTGGAGCAAATAAACACTACCTATAAAAAAATTCTTAAAAATCCATTAAACCTTGGGGCCAGGGATTTAGTTCATTGGTTCCAGGGACTGCTTTGCACAAGGGCCTGGGTTCAGTCCCTGGTAACCACATACAATGTTGGACATGGTGACTCATGCCTACCAGCAATCAGTACCATATACCACAATGCCAGTGGTGATAGCTCATGCCTGTAATCTCAGCACTCAGGAGGCAGAGCCAGGAGGATTGCTGAATTTAAGGCTGAATTCAGGACCAGTCTGAGCTACAAAGCAAGACCCTATCTAAAAAAACAAAACAAAACAAACAAACAAACAAAAAAACTCAAACCTAAATTTGAACAGGAAGGTAAAACAAAAAAGAAAACCATACCATAAGAATTCTGTTCATAGGGCCGGGGATATAGCTCAGTGGTTCCGGCGCCTGTCTTGCAAGTGCAAGGACCCGGGTTCAATCCCCGGTAACCACATAACAATACTGGGTGTGGAGACTCACCCCAGCGGCAACCAATACCACATACCAGTGCCGGGCGTGGTGGCTCATGCCTGTAATCCCAGCACTTGGGAGGCAGAGGCAGGAGGATTGTGATGTGAGTTTGAGGCTGAGCTGAGGGCCAGCCTGAACCACAAAGCGAGACCCTGTCTCAAAAAAACCTTTAAAAAAATTAAAAAAAAATTCTGTTCATAACTTTCATACTCAGCACAAATCTACAGAAAAAAACTGATAAGAAAATAGATAAAAAATAGAAGAATAAATCCATAAATTTAAGTGAAATTAAAAGATACATCAATCGATTATTGTCATGCTTGACCTGCCCATGAAATAGTTAATGAATGTGCTAGTTAATTCCAAGATACAGTTTGCCAAGATACAAACAAACAAACAAAGAAAGGCATCCAACGCAGGTGCTGTCTCTGCTCGATAAAAGCCATGCTATCTTGGACACAGAACACAGGATGAGACATTCACAACACAGACATAATAGCTACAAAGAACAGCATTTTTTTCAGTGTAAAGTCACCTGAAAATATCCATACATCTGCCTTGATCACTGCATGGGTCCCTGCCACAAATATTTGCTCTGTCCTTTGCCCATGATAGACGTGCAGACTTCTCTTCCTATGGCTGTAAAGCTTCCTGACTTTTCTTTATTTGAGGCTGGTGGCCTCTGCCTGCTGTCAGTCTATCTCTGCCGGGGTGAATTAAGTCTGTACTGCTTTGCTTTCTGTACCCTGCTTGTGTGGTCTCATCCCTCAGTGCCATTTGTTACAATTATAATGTATGTATTTATTTATGCCCTGATTTAAATAAACTAAAATAACAATTCAGAGGCAACTGGTGAAATTCTAATGCCAACTGGCCATTTAATCAGTGACATTAAGAAGTTATTGCTAGTTTTTAGGTGTGAAAATGGTATTATAGTTTCCAAGTTCTTGGCCTTCAAAGATAAATGGGAAGATATTTATAAGTAAAGTGACATGTTATCTGAAGTTCCAAGGTTTTCCTCAAAATAATTTATTCGGGATAATAATACCATAATATTGCAGTTCACAAATGCTCCTATTTGCAAACTCTACAGTGGATGATGAACATGACTGTGACCTTCTTGCCCAGAATCATGAAACAAATAGGTCTTGAACTGAGGTGCCACTGTACATGAAGCAAGATTCTCCTTAAGTTAATAAATGTTGCATCAGAGGTGGTGGGTATTTGAGAAATCATTATACAAAGCTTGCTGCTTTTTCTGTTTAAATTATTCCATGATAAACAACTTAAATAAAAATTTTTCTCCATTGTCTATTACCCAATCCACATCCCATAAGTTTTCTTACCCACAGCAAAATGACATTCAATCATTAAGCTGTTTCTCCTGTGACATGGATTCCAGGTCTTCATTGCCCTTTTTATCCATCTCTGGAAAATTCCAAGTTCTCCTCCAAAACAATCTCACAAATGTGACTTGAGTACCTCAGATGAGGTATTATCTCCTTCAAATAAAATACTATAATTCTATTTAAAATATGTATTAGCATATCTGATTGGCATTTATGTTACATATTTGACTCAAAGTTAGCATATAGTCCACTAAAGTCGTCAGGTTTTAATCACATGAGATATATTTTAAGTCCTCTAACTGTACGATTGATTTTAATCCTAACTACTGAAGTCCATCTTTAGTCTCACCTTGTCTTTTTGGCCTCCAAAATAATAATGGTATATGAGTACCAATAAAAACCAGAAGCCATTTATTATTTTCTGGATAATCACCTGGTCTTCATGAATTAAAGAAAAATAAAATTTCTCAGGCCAGGTAACTAATTGACTGAAGCAATATACCTGATTGAAGCATTCACTCTTTTTAATTTCCAAACCCATATTTTTATATTCTGTATTCTGTGGTACGCTTTATAATGTAAGCTATTCTCTTTACTGTCTAAGGTTACTTTCTTCCAAATCATTTACAAAATATTTTACACAGAAATGACTCAAAACACAGCATGATATATTCACAAAATACATACTCTGGTACTAACTTAACCAATGTACTTCATTTAGAATTAGTAGTGAATTACATAACTTAGTTACCTTTATTTTCACTTAGCTCACATATCCCTATTTACTTTAAATAAATAACATGATAAAGTTGTCAAATGTTTGCTAAAAGACAAAAAGACAGCTTCTTATCTAATAAATTAGTAATATGGTCAAAAAATCAAATGAGGGTATTTTAGCATGATATTGATTTATTACTAGAAGAAACCATCTGGTTCCAGGTCAGTAATTTTTTTCTTAGTCTATATAAAACAATTATTTAATATCAAATGTAGAATCTTGCCAGAATAACATGCCGTATTATAGGACTATACCAACAGGAATCCATTTTTTTTTCTCCATTTTAAACCACATAAGCCCATCTCCTAGACTATAAATTCTCAAATATTATAGGAAGGATTCTAAAGTCAAGCTTTAAGATCATTACAACACTCTAAGTTATAATATTTTCAGTCTAGAAACTTGTTCTTACTTAAAATTTGTAGGCTGATTGATTTAAAATTGCATGTGATATTTATTTCCAAAATGTACTTATAAATCAAGTTCATGCCAAAGATACAGAGTATTATGAGGCTTTAGAAATGACAAAAAGAAATCATTGTGAACTGGAGTGAAAAAAAAAGGACTCCATCAGGAGGGAGACTGAGCAAAGTGGTGGAAAAAGTACTGTCCAGAACTGTGGTCCAATTACTTGGATTTATGACTTATTTACCTTGAATTTAGGGATGTCTGCCCTGCCCTGTGGAATCAAATACTAGGCTTCTTGTTGAACATCTGCCCCACCCCTTGCAGGATCTTCTCCTACAAGGATTATTACACTAGGATTATTGGCAGACACTTGCCTTGCCCTATGGGAGGATCTTCAACTACAGGGATTATTTCAGATATCCACTCTGCCGTATGCATGCAAGGATTTTGAGTGTTAAAGCTTGGTGCTGAATCAAGGTGCAGCAAGCTTGGGGTATTGGGCCACTGCTTCTTGTTGCTGTTTCTCAGAGTAATAAGAGTTGAGAACAGGCTCAGCCCTTTTCTCCAGGTTCCAATTACGTTGTTTTTTAATTCTTTTGCAGTGGGACTCACAAGGGACTGGAGTTTGCTCTAAGAGTTCTAGCTGCATCCTCTTCCCCTGTCTCCCACAATGTACAGAAAATATAAAATGAGAATGGATTAGTTTCTTCTTTCCCTTGCCACCTGTTCCGATCCTTTTAGTTCTTGCTTTATATAATGACTATTAGATATTTTACTGTTATTTGCATCTAGCATTCTTATTGTAATTTCTCCCTTTATCTTTTATTATTTTACCTTTGCTCCTAAGTAAACCGTGACCAGAATCTCTTGGAGAGTTAGAGTTCTGGGATCCAGGTGGAGGTAGAAGGACTGAACAAGACAAAGTACAGCTATGGACTCTAACTCTCACAGTGAAATCACCTCAGGAAGTGAGGGCAAGGCCAAGGTGCAAAACTCAAAGGACAAGGAAAATGATCCCAAACAAGAGTCTATAATCAGTATCTACATGACACAGGTAGCAGAGCTAAGTAACTAAGAAAAGAGAGAGTTCTTAAAATAACAGTAAAAACAAAAATAAGAAAACATCATACAAATAGGAAGATGCTCTGAAATATTTTAATGACGTGAATAGTCTTTTCTATAAATTACTTCTCCAAAATTTAGCGTGTCAAAGCATTTGCTTTAAAAAAAAAGAAATGAGCACTTCAAAAATTTACTATGGAGAGCAAATATAGACCTTCTTGTATAATGTACTCTGTTCTTCAATATAGTAAAATTATACTTATAGCTCAGTCAGCTTGTATATATTTCCTGTGGCCTATAAGGTTTGAAACAACAAAGCATTTTTGTTAAGAAGCAGTATGGTGGCCAGATGTGATGACATAAGACTAATCCTAGTGCTCTGGGAGGCTGAAGCAGGAGAATGGCAAGTTTCATCCCAGGCTAGGTAACTCAGGAACTTAATGAGACCTTGTGGCAATATTAATGTTTT
>PVIR01011823.1:0-46178 GCA_004026965.1 Petromus typicus | reverse complement strand
TATAGTAGACATTTTCTACTGTGAGGTTTGATGAAAATCTGTGATGCAGATATGACTTTTTAAAATTTATTACAGTATAATATACATTGTCATTAAATTCTTTGAAAATACCCTTCTTCACATTAAACACACATCCTCTTTCCTCCCCACTTTCTTAAGCAGTTTCGGGATCCCTCTTTTTCAAAGGTTTTTAGTTGCCATGTCCTGACTGCCCAGATATCTTGAGTGGATAAAAATATTGACTGTTTCTGGTTGTTTTGCGTTCAAGGAACATCCAGTGAATAAAGTTATGAAGACACACTGCTATATTTTTTATTTCATCGTGATTGGTGCAAACATAAATGGTCTACTTCTTTAGAAGGATGAGACATGTATTACCAAAAAAAAAGGTCAGCATTTGGGGGAAGTTGCTGAAAATATGTCTTTTAACAATTTTTTTAAAGTTTAATTTACTGGATCTTTACTACATATTTTGATCATACTTCATAATATTTAACTTAATGCTGCTCTTCAAAATGAGGGGTTCTGAGTGTAAAAGTGGACTGTGGTATACTTTTTATGGTTCAGAATTCCCCACTCTGCCTGCCAATTTCATGGAGAGGGAAATAGCTTAGACCAAAAGGAAAGAATCAGTTAACAATCAAAAATGTTTAGGACGGGAAGTGGATAAGTATGATGTTACTCAATTTCCCTCTAGTGGAAGTAATACAATACTTCACAATTTTTACTGAATTTTGTTACTGTAAAATATTAAGAGAGAGAAGAGATCCAGAAGATGCAACCATTGATGTTTGCATTGCATTTCCAGGTGATATTTCAGGTGAATCCCTGGCTCGGCCTTCCTATTTTCTGTCAACTCAATCTCTCCATCTCCATTTACTTCTTTCCATCTTTATGACTATTTTAGGTCGAATGTTTACTGCTACCCAAGAAACAAAAAGATGCAGACAACTTCTAAATCATAGAAATAATTTTCTGTGACAGTAACTGAAACTATTTTTCTGTTAATAAAATATGACAAAATCCCTAGTGAATTGTTTATATGAGAAAGCTGACCATTTCAAAATGAAAAGGAAAATCATCCAGAATTGTGAATAAAAAGCGTATGTCAACATTGTCAATCTGAATATTTTGGTGTAATGAAGACAGTCTAAAATTTTACCTTGGAGTCTCATATTTCTCTAATGAAAAGATTAATCAAAAATCCTACTGTGATTTTAACTGAGTCACATTTCATATCTTAACAAGTGATGCTTCAGTTTTCTTAGCCTAATACAGTGTCCATTCCAAAAATGAATACACATGGTTTTTAATTAGGGGATGTGGGGTCTATTTATGGATTTGTTCCCATAATTAGTGTGATCTTAACAAAGATCCTGTCTCTGGCTTTCTCCTTCGTCTTTTTCAGACTGACAGGTGACCCTTCCTCAATGAGCCCAAACTGCGTAGCCTAGAAGAGCTGCAGCTCAGCGGTGCTGTGGTGCTGAGTGACGCTGACAGGGCCATCTCCTGTGTTCTTGGTAACTAGGCACATGGGCCTTGGCCAGTCTGCTCCATTGTCCATCTTTATCTTGACTGATGACTTTGCGTGCTCATTCAGAGCTACAGAACACTCAGCTACTGACTTACGAAATTAGAATCCCGTACATACAGCCTCGTTGTCTATTTGGGATCTACTTAATCTCCTTAATTCAGTTCCTAAGTCGTAAGTCCTTCTCCCTCAAAGACTGCTCTACAACTGTTGCTTGTAAAGTCCTTCTTTCCCATAGGTATCAGTGACCTGGCCATGCATCTTCCGTACCATCTCTTCTCAAACACTTCCCAATTCATTCACTTCTCTCCAGATGCTAAACAAACTAAGATTTTCACACATTTTAAAAAATATCATACACTTTATTTTTAAGAGTAGTTTTAGGTTCACAGCAAGCTCGAGCAGATTCCTCCATCTGGCCTGTCCCCCAGGTTTCCTTCCAGTTCATATTCTAAACAAAATCATCATGAATTTCTTGTCTAAGCCACATTCATTTTATCTTCTTCTAGTAGTTTATTAGAAAAAAATTGCATTTTTTTTCCAACTTATCATTCAGAATTACGCTAACAGGTTTATACAAGTATTTTTATACCAAAAACACACTTGGAATGAGCATTAGTGATACATTATCCATATGTCTTTTTGTTTTTATTGCATTTTAAAGTCACTTGTAATTTTTTTATTTCTAAAATTGTTCTTTAATTCATATTTTTATGATATCCCTCTTTTACATCTTTTTCCCTTATCCACTTTATCCTATCTCCACTATTTCCTCTTCTTCTCATACCTCAGACAAGTAATGTTCTTAGAACAGTATTTTTCAAACATTAATATGTTTATTAGTCACTATGGGAGCTTGTTAGAATACAGATCCTGATTTGGGAAGTTCTTGTTAACATTGGTAGATCTTAGAGGAGCTAAAATTGTGCGGTTCTTATTGTCTTATTTAAACAGCACTGTCCTATGCCAGGAAGAATTGTCCTCATCTTCATGGCTCAGTGCTTACAGATGTGCTGAGCTGTCCAAAACAGCTCTGGTGGGAGAGGTGGGGGCTGGGCAGCTGGAGCCCACACGCCAGCAATCACTGTGAGGAATCAGCTTGGCTGGCTTCCTGAAACTGGACAGACCTCCTGGTGTGAAATATTCCTGTGGAAACTGTTAGAAAACACTGCTGTAGAATCCTAGCCACCATCTTCACCTCTTCCCAGGTCTTCTACTCTATCTCTATCCTCAAATTTTCCACTAATTGGATATCTTATAGGTAGCACATTCAAGATAGAGATAGAGATAGAGATAGAGATAGAGATAGAGATAGAGAGATAGATAGAGAGATAGAGAGATAGATAGAAACTCAGCTCATGATTCTTGCATATACAACTATTTTTTCTTCAGTGTCTTATTTTCAACATTGCGTTATCATTCACCCGTACTAAAAATCACAGAAATATTAACTCATGCTACTCTTTCCTTCTAACATTGAATTAGTGGGCAAGCTTTTACTTTTTAAAATTTTGGTCATTTTTTGTAGCTACACCCTTTCTCCAATTTTGGAATGTCCTGTTACACCTACTATGAATTACATTTCGAACTCCAGTTTTCTCTCCCTCATAACCAACATGTCCTCCTTGATTTTCTTTATTACTTATTGAGTGAAATGTATGCAATACAATCTGATCATGTTCCTTCCTACTCAGAATAGTCCCCTGGGCTTCATTTAAAGACTGAGTTCCACAGGACAGGGGCCAAAATGGGATCTAGAGAATCTTGCCCTTAAGGCACTTCCCAGAATTTAGAGGTGACCATTCTATTGTCCTTACAACTTACTGAAGAGAACCTTGTCCTATGGATACATTAAAGAGAAATTGAAAAATCTTTAGTGTTTTAGAAGAACTTTTTTTTAAAAAAAAAAGCCTTTTACTGTGTTTTAATGGCTAGAAAGCCCTTATGATGCGTAGAATCAGAACGTCCCTCAGATCTCAAGGGAGAGATCTCAAGCTAAAAATGGTAAAGCCAGAAGAAGAGAGATGGAAGTCCCCATTCCCTCACAGTCTCCTCAACTCCACAGGTTTTTTCTTCTTTAAGGCATAAGACTGTTTCTGAAAACAATGATATTATGCACTTCCTGTCAGTCACTAGTGAGCCTAATCTACTATAATGTAAAATTCAGGGCTGATGTTTTCATGCTTTACTTAATTTCCTGTAATAAAAGTTTGTATATCTATTACTAAAATAATTTTAGAAATAAAAATAGATTTTTTGGGGGGTAAAGACCACTTATCTTATAGCTATAATGCTAAGTGTATATTTTCTCCTAAAGATGATTATATTTTTAAAAGGTACTTTGTAAATGTATAAAGACTTATTTATTATAATTTAAAAGTTGTATTCTAAATGTAATCATTTTGTCTATGAAAATTCAGTCAGCCATTCAAAAAGAAGATTGAGGCTTGACCATGAGATTTCTCTGAAAATCTATATTGCTATCAGCATATGTACAGACAAAAACATGTGGAGAAAAGTTAGAATGTAAAATGAGTTAATTTAGAAAATATCTATAATATCCTACTTATAAAGAGATAAATGCTATCTCTTTAGTAGCTTTTGATCTTGAATTTTGCCCTAGGAATTTGATATATATATTTCACATTAATTAAGCTCTTCCAGTGTAATCTTTACTCTCTTAAGTTGAAAATCTAATAACTATGCAAACACACAGAGCATGGTACACACTGGTCTTTTTAAGTATAGGAAAATTTTAAGTTCATGTATATTATTGGAATATACTTAGGCTATATATAAGATATTATTCTTTACTAAAATAAGATATATTCTCTACTACTATTCTCCAATAATCTCAGAAAGCACCAGCGGAGATCTGTGGCAGAGTCAATGTCTTTGATGATTCTCTGTTTAAGATTTTCAAGAAAAGAGATATCATAAACTCCAGGGATTTAGGAGGAAAGAAAAGATTCCAAAATCTTTTGAAGTATTGTAAGATCTTTGTGAAGTAATAACAGGAAGCAGAAAAGATATTTGTAATAGTTCAGTCTGTATCAGCTTCTTTAGAAGTCAGAAAAATCATCATAAATGAGGTTCTGTTCCATAGATATTTGTATAAATTTATGAAAATAATCAGCAATGATATTTATTAAGAGGAGTAATGACTTGAAATTTATTCATAGAATTCCAGGAGTTTCTGAGAACCCTATGTATTTTATGGGAAAAGATACTTCTGAAACACTCTAAGGGTTTTAGGATGAATTTGCCTTGAATAGTCTCAGTAGATAAATTATGTCAACTACTTGTCCATTTTACAAATTTCTAAGAAATGTAAAATAACTGCTTTATTTTTATGTCCTGACTCCAAGTGGTAAAACTATACAATTTATCATAAGAAACATCACGACAGAATAGCAACCATTATATCATGGGGTATTACCACCCTAACATGTCTAGACAGAAGCTTTTATTTTCTTAAGAGAATAAGAAAAATGTTATTTTAATACATAAAGCGTAAATACCTGGAAACCATCCAAGCTGATTCCTCACAGTGATTGCTGGCGTGTGGTCTCCAGCTGCCCAGCCCCCACCTCTCCCACCAGAGCTGTTTTGGACAGCTCAGCACATCTGTAAGCACTGAGCCATGAAGATGAGGACAATTCTTCCTGGCATAGGACAGTGCTGTTTAAATAGCACAATACAATTCATTTATACCATAAATAAATTTAGAACATATCCCTGAGCTTATGGTTTCACAGAGGGAAATTTCAAAAAAAAAAAAATTTTCCTTAAGGGGCCAGAGTCAAAAATGAGAAATAATGCATAGTTATTTTATAGATTATGCAATAATATTCAATTTTCTATAGGAAAAAAATGGGAAACAAATCCTCTATGATTTTACTTTCAATTTCTAATTACTTTATAACTTCTCAGAGTAAATGATAACTTGTAAGATTTGTTTAACCATATATTTTTATAACATCTTGACTATAAGATTATTTTTACTCCAGATGAAAGCACAGATTTAAATAAAATAAAATTCAAATTTAACATCATACATAAGCCAAGGAAGTTAATACATATCTTAAATCCCAGGATTTTAGGAGGCTGAGGCAAGAGAATCATAAATGTGAGCCAAGTTTAGACAATTCAATGAGACTTCAGATCAAAATTTAAAGTAGGATAGAGCTGGGCAAGTTGCTTAATGTAGAGGCCCTGGGTTTAACACTGCAGAAGGAAGAAAAGAAAGAAAGAAGGAAAGCATGCATGAAGGAAGAAAAGGAGGAGAGGAAGAAGAAAGGAAGGAATGAAGGAAAGAAAGAAAGAAGAGGAAAGGGAGAAGAAAAGGAAGAAATGGATACATGAGAGACCTCGGTCGATAGCTTCTCAGATTGATATGTTTGCTTTCAGAGTACTCCATGTATGACCTTGAAGTCAACATTATACATCTAAAGCACAGTTCAGAAGTGATCTTATACCCATAGGAGTTTCGATTTGGAGAGAAAATTTGCAGAAAATTTAATACCCGAATTTGAACCTTATGTCATGCCTCTATCACTCTTCAATGATACCTTAAATTTTTTTGTTTGTTTTCTCTGTCTTGGAACACTTCTTAGAATGTCAGCAATGCTCTGTACATTTGGGCCAGATTTCCAGGTTCTGATAGAATTCTTCATGCACTATGAAACTTCATGCATGTAGCACTAGCCCAGAAGATATTGGTGCTTCCAACATCGCATGAACTGTACAATAAGCACATGTTCCATGAAAAAGAATGTCAGCCTAATTGAGAAAATTAGGGAAAAATCCACAAAGGAAAGAACAGTATGGGGAATATATGGGAACTATAAGTTCCTTTAGCTAGGGGAATATAGAATTATACTTTATTATAAATATTGGGTGGAGATTCTCTGCCTGGCTAAAGATATCCTCACTGTTGGGAATTTTTTTTTTAATTTTTACTCTTTATTGGTACATTACATAAACACATCATGATTGCACTCCATAATGGGGATTTGTACCAGTATAAGATACAACTTAATTCTCATTTTTTCCCATAGCCCTACCCACCCTACCACCCTCCCATATACATAAAACTTTTGAAGTTTAGGGATGATCATCTTTTAGAAATGCTTTCCAGAGATTTTTTTAAAAAATTAAATTACATGTTGAGTATCTAGTTACTTCCATCTTAATAATTTTATGCAGGTGGTGATTTAAGAATAGTACGAGAAATACACAAGAGTTCAGTCATAATTTCTGGTTGATTATAACAAATATTTTTATGCCATCACAATGAATTCCTCAACAGCTGCATTTGAAATTCTTCTGCCCAGTAAACATTCTTGAGAGTGTTAATAAACCTCAGATGTGGCACCATTCCTGTCATGAAGGTTAATAGTTTTGTTCATTCATTTACCTACAGAATCCTCACTATATTTTATGCTAGAAGAATTTCTAGTATGCAGATTCTGAAGGAATTTTAGAAATGCATTCTAATGGAGCAATTTCTTTTTATCATTTTCTCTTTCTCTTTTGACTGTATCTAGGAATTTAAAACTTTTTTTTGAAAATGTGAGTTATTATCATGCAGTTGTTAGAACTTCATTCTCTGAAAAAAACTATTTTATTCACACAATTTTTGTTTGATGCTAAACAGTTGATTTGTCTTGAAATTCTTGCCTTCATTTCAAGCCCACTTCTCTGGAATGATGCATCTCTTTTCTTGGCCAGTTCTCTAGTCCAGACAAAGCTAGAAGATAAACCATTCTCCTAGTAGGAAAGGATAATAACAACCAACCCAAAACAACAAACCTAAACATAAATTAACACATTTTCATGTAGAACTTTGCCTGTGTATGGATTCCCTTCCATTAAATATTGGCAACCTAAAAATAAAGATAATTATATGTGAAAGAGAAGGAAAATGTTTTGATAAATTAATCCAGAAAGATCCGTTGTGCATAGTTTATGATGTAAAGGAAAGTAAAACATTCACTTTCTTGGAAAAAATACTTTTCTAATATTACTTGAGAAAACTTAAGTGATTAAAGTTTATCATCTGTAGTTATAGACTAGTTAATTACACTAGTTGAAATTAGAGTAATAGAAGTTCTATGGAATATGGATGGAAAGATATGTTATTTGTAAGGCAGGGTTTTGGGGATAGATAAAATAAAACTATGATCAATATATTACTTTAGGTTTTAACGCGTGCCTTGCAAGTTCAAGGGCCTGGGTTTGATCCCTGGTAACCACATACAACAATGCCAAGCATGAAGACTCATGCCCACCAGCAATCAGTACCAAATACCACAATGCCAGGCATGGTGGCTCACCCCTGTAATCTCAGAACTTGGGAGGAGAGGCAGAAAAAAATGCTGTGAGTTCAAGGATGAGCTCAGGGCCAGCCTGAACTACAAAAGTGAGACCTGGTCTCAAAAAAAAAAAAAAATCTATTTCTTTATACTTGGTTATGGTCACACTTAGCTTGGACCTCCCTGAGTACTTTTGTCATTCCTGCTCTAAGTGGTTTACCTTGATTGCATATGAGTGTATTTTAAAATCTATCTTATTTATATTCTTTCCTCTTAAAACTCTAATAAAACCTAAAGTTCCACAGTTAAATCTATGTAGATCTCTTTATTCCTAACTTATTTCAGGACTCACAGCTAGTATTTCAAATTTAAAACATAAAGCAAGTTTTCTGCAATAATCTTTTCTACAATAATCCAAATGCTCCCTTTCATTCTGGAATTTCTTTTTTGTAAAACTTAGGTGCCCCAAACATGTACTAGGAGAAACTTTCTTTTTGACATGAGAAAAAAGAAATACTATCTTAAATAATATATCAGTTTTCAAACTAAAACCAATATTAAAAACAAACACAAAAAATTTTCTTGTACTTTTGTCACATTTTTACATACTACTTTTTACTATTACAAATAAGTATCATTAACCTTATCATGACTTTTTTTCCCTTGAGCTGGGTATCTTTGTAAGTTATCTGGTTTTGCCTTGAATTTCTGTGCTCTAAGCATCCTCCTGATAGCTGCAACTTTAGGGTCAACTACTGCACTTGGCCATTAAATAATTATGAGATAAACTCTTCAAAGGAGCTGTACTAATGGCTAACCAAATGTAATTAAATTCTATGCTGTACATATCATCCATAATGTTATGAAAAGATGTTGCTATTCCTCCATATGATGGCAGGCTTATTATCTAGTCAAAATAAAAGTTGTTGCTAATAGAATAGAGTTTTAAATCACACACTCAATTTCTCTAGTTGACTTTGACTATCACCATTACCCATGAATATACCATATAACCATAACTCCTTTAGCATAGAATACTCTTGTATACCTCTCTTCTGACCATTGAACTAGTTTCTTTTTTATCTTTATTGGTACATTAAAAATACACATCATGATTGCACTCCATAATGGGGATTTGTACCAGTATAAGACACAACTTAATTCTCCTTTTTTCCCATAGCCCTACCCACCCTACCACCCCTCCATATACATAAAATTTGTTTCCTTACTTTTTTGTTACAATCTCAACATTGTCCCCTTTCGCCTTATTTTACATTGAGCATTTTCTATTTCACAATATATAACATACAATGCTAGGACTCATTTACATCTTTATTTTCTCATACCAGAGAAAAGATATGATATGTACCTATCTGTGCCCTATTTATTTCACTTATGAGGATATCCTCAAGGTATGTCCATTTAAGTAGAAATGATTCAAACTTATCATTTTTTATGGCAGAGTAGTACTCCATTCTGTAGAAGAACCACAGCTTTTTTATCCAGTCTCCAGTGGATGGACATTTGGGTTGTTTCTAAGATGTAGCAATCACAAATTGGGCTGCTATAAACATGGGTGCACATATGTCACTGTGATATGAGTCTTTTAATTCTTGTGTGTATATACCTAGCAGGGCAATGACCGGGTCAAATGGGACCGTCAATCCTAGCTTTTTGAGGATTCTCCAAACTTATCTCCACAGGGGTTGTACGAGTCTACAGTCCCACCAACAGTGCAGAAGGGTTCCTTCTTCTCCACAGCCTTGCCAACATTTGCTGTTGGCTGATTCTGAAATGGCAGCCATTCTATGTGGAGTGAGATGAAATTTCAATGTTGTTTTCATCTGCATCTCTCGAATGACTAATGATGTTGAGCATTTCTTCATATTCTTCTTAGCTGCTCTTACTTCTTCCTCTGAAAAGTATCTGTTCATTTCAGATGCCCATTTTTTAATTGGGTCATTAAATTTGGGTGGGCTCATTTTTTTGAGCTCTTTATATATTCTAGATAGTAGCCCTTTATCTGAGGATCAGCTGGTCAAGATTTTTTCCCACATTGTTGGTTGCCTATTTGCACTGTTGGTGGTTTCCTTTGCTGTGCAGAAGCTTTTTAAAAGAATGTGGTCCCATTTGTTGTTTTCCTCAGCCACTTCCTGTGCTATAGAAGTTTTGTTCATGAAGTCTTTCCCTAAGCCAATGTCTTCAAGAGTTTTACCTAACCTGTTTTTCAGTAGGTTTAGAGTGTCTGTTTTAATATTTATGTCTCTTATCCACTTTGATTTTAGCTTGGTACATGGTGAAAGAGTTAGATCTAGTTTTAGCCTTTGGCAAGTTAAAGCCAAGTTTTTCCAGCACCATTTGTTAAAGAAGCTATCTTTCCTCCACTGAGGATTTTTGGCTCTTTTGTCAAAGATGAGGTGGCTCAGTATGTCTGGAGTAGTTTCTGGATCTTCTAGTCTATTCCATTGATCCTCGAGTCTGCCCGAGAATCACTGAACTAGTTTTACATGGTTCAGCACACACAGTAGGCCTTCTTGATAGTTTCCATAAAATGTTGTTTGTGTTTTTCTTGACACTTGGCACTTAAGATTTTCTCCCTCACTTTGAGCTTTGTAAGGTAAAAATCATGCATAGCTGACTGAGTTTACTACGAATAATTGCAAATGAATTGTAAATAAATTGTAAATGAATAATTGGTAAATGAATCTTATTGAATTGCTAAACATTACACCTGAAATAAATACTGATTGATCTCTCTTGTTTGATATGACTGTTATGTGATTAAGGGACAGGAAAGTCTATATCATGGAAACATTTTTCAAAAAGTTCTCTGAATCTGCTCACTAAACTGCTTGAGAGACTAATGAGGGCATTGGCCATAATTCTTCAGTTTATGAGTTTTCAGACAAGAAGGGAAGAATATTACAGATTAAATAATTTTTTAAAACTATATAATTTGCTCCTGTACTTGCTTGTCTTTGTCTGAGTAAAGTCTGATTTTTGAAGTAAATTTTTTCAATATGTTACATACGAAAACAATACTAAAATCATTAAAAAGGTATTTCTTTCATCCTCTAAAGTTTTACAGAAGCAAAACCAATAAATTCATTGTCAAGATGTAATGCTTTTGAATTAAATCTAGAAAATATTTTGTTTATAATTACCATGATTCTGGAAATTTACACCTACACTTTTTTCATGATCTGCCATAATTTGTTCACTAGCCACTTAGTATAAAGTTAATTAATCTAAGTGAAAATTTTAATAGTGTTTCTGACTTTAGAATTTATTCTGCAAGCTCTTCATCATCATCACATATCTGCATTTCCAAAAAGTTGAACACTGATGCATTATTCTTTATTACTGTGAGAACTAAAACTCCAAACTCAGAAAAAAATCATTTAATAAAATAGCAATGTCTGATCAAAATGTGAAAGCTTTAAGCAATTACTACTTGCAAATTTGTATTTTCATTATATTTATGCATTTTTCTCAGCTTTATGGAAAGAATTATCTTGTAAAACTCTTCCTCTAAATAATGTCTTATACCTCACATATTCTGCTGGTACACACTTCTGATTGTATTATATTAACAGATATTTTGATTAATTTTATATCAGTAAAACTTACTTACTAAAAGGTAGAAATTAGGCAAAATAGAAGAGATAAAATACAGTCTGTGAGCTTGCACTCAAAGTGTTAGAAATGTCTATAGTAGTATTTTACTAATATAGGAATTTAGAATTACTATTTCTTATATTACTTTTCAGATTATAAAGCAACAGGAACTATCAGATAAGACTCCTAGGAATACAAATAGGTCCAAGCATTTTGAAAAACAGGCAATATCTACTAAAGCTAAACAGGTTTATCATATCCTATCATCTATCAATTTCTCTTCTAGAGAAAATCTTGAACCCATAATACACAGTAATAAAAGCACTTGTGTGTGTTTGCCACCTTCTCAGGAGCATTCAAGGCAGTCATAAACTAGCCAGAACTCAAAAAAAAAGATACAATAGAGAGTGCTTTTGCTGAATTAACTGTGACATATTCATATAATGGAATGTTATATGGTAACTAGAATGTTTGTGTTACATGCTAACCCATGTTAAATCATATAAGATAAAGTTCATAAAAATTAAGCAGACTCATATACATACTTATCCAGATTTATTAGATGTCAAGGGAGTGATTACTTGGGGGACCAAGGTGCTTGTTGATGGGACTGGTTGGGTGCTGATATTTGAAGGGCTCTGTGTTATTATCACTTCTACTTTGTGACTGTTACCTCTTCACCTGGATGGGTTCCATTTATGAAACTTTATCCAGAAAACTGAAACATTATTTAGGTGCATTTTATACATACATCTCAATAAAAATTTAAAGAATGTTTGTACAAGTAAGTCATTTAATTATAAAAACTGCTGGTTTGGAGATGTTATTCTTGCTTCCTTACTGTCCAACAGAAAAAAGAATTATTTTTTTCTGCATTGAAATTATAAAAAAGGAATAATTGTGATTTCCTATTGAGAAATAGGTGATTGTAGTTAATAATATTACAACATATATTTCACAATAATGAGATTGCATTTGTTCTCATCAATAAGAAATGATCAATGTTTGAGATGAAGAATATGCTAAATATCATGTCTTCATCATCATTCATTGTGTGCATTTATCAAATATCACATTGCACCTCATAAATATTAAAAATTATGTTCCAAGTAAAAATAAAACTTCTAAAAATAAATTAAATTAAAAAACAAATAAGTAGGATTTGTTATTGCTAAATACTTTGTCATTATTTTTTTCCTTTACTTATCTTGTCTTTGCCCATCATATTACCAACAGGCTTACTGAAAAAATAATTACTTTCATAAGGACTTTTAATTTACAAGTTCTATCCAATAGAGGGAGCTTCCTTTTCTTTTGTATAACAAATTGATTTCAAGGATCATCACTGAAAGTAAAATTATTTTAACTTATATGTAGATTACAATTCTTCATAGAATTGTGAACTATGCTCATCTAAGACTATTGTAAGAAAGAAAAAAGAGCTTTATTTGATGCATGAAAAAAACAAGAAAATTTGATGAAGCTCAGAAGTATCATATAAATGTGTACATTGGGTATGCTATTTTCATATAGGTTGTATGTTTGAGTTAGTCACAAAGAGCTTTTCTAACTAAAATCATTTCACAAAAATGAAGATAAGTTATTGTGACCATCAATTTGAAATACTGTTTTGTGAATTTTAATGACACTATTCAAATCATAAGATGGTATGAATAGTATTTTCTAGGAATATACTGGAACAAATTACACGGTGAGTTGTCCTTAAAAAAATTGACCCTGTAGATCAAAATGTTTTAGTTACTGACCTAAAATATTATCCACTACACTAACATAATTTCACTGAATAATCTATATTATCTCCTATCATATTACATATTAAAATAAATTATGGTAAAATTATCAGTATCAATTGCAGTATGAACTTTGTATCCCATTGCATGAAATTTTCATAAATACAAAAGCTTCACACATTGACTTAGTAAGAGTAAAATTTTGGCAGTTATAAATTATAAATTCACCAAATCTTATTAACATAGTTTTCATTGAAAATATAGTGATTCAATGTAGCTCAAAATTTATTTTGGAATAATAAGCACTAACTTAGAAAGTACAATAACATTTTCAACATATCTTTTTTATACAGGCATGGCAAAATAACATGACATTCTATAAAAATAGTTTATGAGACAAATTATACTTTTTAAAGTAGTCCCCAAATTTAAAAAGACATTTTAAAAAATTCACATTCCTCAGATGGAAATCAATATACCCATAATTTATACTAACTACTTAACTTCAACTTTTTGATAAGCTTGATGGGCACACAAATGGAAATTTTATGTTAATTATGTGGTGATAATAAAATGTATATTGCAGACTCAAAATCTATATGAGAATTTTCTTGATTTTATACAGTGATTAAAAACAGAGGTCAGATTATTTGTCTAGACTCTGCTATTCTCTTTAACTTAGTGAAAAAGATAAACAGCCTATCTAATATGATTGGTTCATGGTATAAAGTAAAATACCACCTAATAACCTTATACTTCACTAGATTCATTACAATAATTTCTTTAAGAAGGTAATTCTTCATAATGATTTACTTATGATCATGCTTTCATGTATTACTGAACTAGGTCATTAGAAAATAGTGCCTGCAAGGCCCTTAGTTTTTGCCATGTTGAATAAATGTTATATCAGCAATTTTCATAATGTACATAATCAGTTAATCTGTGTTATCTATATTTCTGTCTTTTAAAAAGTTAATAATGCCTCATTTCAAATTAGTACACGTTTCTTAACTTTTAAAAAGAAAGTGAAACAGAATATAATAATGCACTTAATCCTAAAGGCAATAAGGGAAAAATAAAATCTGGGTTTTGAAAAAAATATACATTTTTCTAGAATACTATCACCTGCAAATAACATAAAATTCCATTTTTTTAAAAAAAAGTATGCATTGTTAAAAATGAAGGAAATTATATTTAGAGATTTCATTATGTTGTTAGACTTTCTTAGATAGTAAAATACAATTTAAATGATTCTTTTACTAAATCAATATAAAATTGCAAATTTCTCAGCGTTTTGAATAACAAGTGGTTGCAGCCTCATGAATGAGCTTAATGAGTTCTCCAACTGTTAAATACACAAATGGACTCACCTGAGTAACAGTGTTGCTTCCCAGAAGTAAAATCCCGAAACTCGTGTCCGAAAGTGTCTCACGTGGGCCATGGTACAGAGAGATGTTCACGATCCTGAAAATAGCCTTATCCTGGGCATGGGAATCAGAAAGAGAAATGAGACCGTGCAGCCTACGGAGCTGGTGGAAACAATGCGAGGCTTCAGCACTCCGGACAGCTCCCTGCAGTGCTGGAAGCTCTTCTGGTCCAAACGCTTCAAACTCCCGTTCTACCCTGCTTCTGAGCAAAAAGCAAAAGGGAGAGACGCAGGGGTGCAAGTGATCTGTACACTGAAATGAGAGAAAGGAGAAAGATGGGATGTCTGAAGTGCCTAGATTCTGAGCAACAGTTCACTGGCGCTCGCAGCCCGGTTACACTCGTCTTCCTCGACTCAGACGTGCGGTTGGAGGAAGAACAGCAGCAGCGGCCGAACCCAGATGCTTCTCTTCACCTGCTCCAAGCCGCGCTGTCTGAATCTCGTTCTCCACCCTTGTGAAAAAACCCAGCGCGGCAAAGAGAGGCAGGGGAGGGACTAGAAGACCTATCTTGCGCGCCAATCAGGACAGCACGGCGGGGTAGAGTGACAGGCCCCTTACAACGCGGTGGGGGGGGGGGCGGGGGGGGTGCCTCGCGTTTTACAAGGGAGGTGGGAAGCAGGCAGAGAAGAAGCATTGTGAAGCTCAAACTGTTACCGAAGGCAGTTGGGAGAAAGAGCCTCAGGAGTGAGAATTGGGAAAATCAGCAGATTGGGAGATTAGGTAGCTGAACAAGGAGGGAGGGAGGGAAGGGCCCTCCCTCCCCCATGGCAAAATGCCTAGTTTAGTAAAAGGGTCTTTTGGGCTTCGATCCTGTCTCTCAGATCTTATATCAAAGTGGAAGAGACCATACTAAATCCATACACTTAAAAAGGGCTAACCAAGCTCAGGCAGTATGGGGCGGGAGCACAAGCAGGGGACAGAAGAATCAGAAGCTTCTAGAATTATCTCGAATCCTGGCCAGCTTCTGATTATGAATGATGTTGACTAGTGTAATTTTAGCTTCTTTTAGTCATAAAGAGTGTTCTAAAATGATGAAAGTAGGAAATCTCAAGAGATCAGTGCTAGAGCTACAGGGCTTTCTACTTCTGAAACCTGTCTACGTATTTTAACAATAAAGTTAACCGAACAGAACATTTAGGTCATACAAGATCATTTGGTGAATCTCTGCTTTCATCATTTCAAATCTGAGCTTCACTATCGCTCTTCATCTTTCTTTACTTCTCTTCTCCTGGGATGCTTTATACTAGGTCTTGTATGCAAATATAGGAAAGTCACTGTGTGTGTGTGTGTGTGTGTGTGTGTGTGTGTGTGTGCAGTTCATGTATTTCATAGCAGTAGAATTTAAAAAAATAAAACCAGTGCTCATGTTTTAACAGTGGAAAAATTTAATTGCTATCAGTCAGGACCAAAATGTTCATTCTTTGAATTTTAGCTTTTCCCCCAAACTCCATCAGGTATTTATTCCAAAAGTGCTACTTAAACCCTCTTAAATTTTTGATGTCTCACTTATATGTCGACTGCCTTATTAACCTTCCTCATACAGTGTTTTCTTAAATATTAAAAAAAACAATTGAAATATTAGATATTCTTACAATTCTCTAAATGGATGAACATATTACCAATACATTTTAACTCTCTCAAAATGAGGTAATTAAATAATTTCCACTTTAATCTTTAGTAGATGAGCTTTTCAGTGAAAATATAGTTTTCTGGATTTACTTTTATGAGTTTTTTATTTTATTCATTTTTTTCACATCTTGGTTTTCTGATTTAAATCATAAATTTTCAGAAGTCTGAAAACAAATATTATTCATTTGACCCAGAAATATTTGTACCTTGAAAAGCTTCTTACTTTTTAATTAGGGTAGTTTCACCATGACACTTTTGAAGGCTAACTAGGAAAAAAGATTTTTAATGCACTATCTTTTAATAATACTAATTGTTTTAAAATATACATAATAAACATTTAAAATTGTGACTTGTGAACAAAATTAACATTACCGTCTGTTATAATTTTTACTGCTTTAACGACTATTAAAGAAGAGATCAGTTAAAACACTTGTTAAAGACAATCGGCAAGACTTAAAATCTTGCTGGGCTACAGAATACTGAATTGCTGACTATTAGTTTCTAATATTAGAGAAAATGATACAGTATTTCTTACTACAGAAATGACCCATCTAGTCCTGTTCATTTTCATTATGAGTATGACCTCGCGGTACATCCAATTTAAGTATAAATGTCTCTAATTTACCCTACTGTATGGTGAATAATACTACATTCTATTTCAAAAGCACATCTTCTTTATCCAGTCTCCTGTTGGTTGGCATTTGATAGCCATTACAAACCGTGCTGCTATAAACATTGGTGCATATATGTCACTGTGGTATGATGCTTTTAATACTTTCATGTATATACTTAGGAGGGAAATAGCAGGATCAAATGGCACTTCTAATTCTAGTCTTTTGAGGAATCTCCACACTGATCTCCACAGTGGTTGCTCCAGTCTACATCCCTACCAACAGTGGAGAAGGGTTCCTTTCTCCCCATATCCCTGCATGCTTTTGTTATTGGTTGATTTCATGATAGCAGCTATTCTTTGTGGAGTGAGATGGAATATCAGTGTTATTTTCATCTGTACCTCTCAAATGAGCAGAAATGTTGAACATGTCTTCATATATTTCCTTGTTGCCTTTATTTCTTTATGGGAAAATATCTGTTAATTTCAGATGCCCATTTTTGAACTTGGCCTTTAAATTTGGGCATCTTATTTTTTTCAAAAAACTTTATATATATTCTAGATAGCAGTACTTTGCCTGAGGAATAGCTGGTGAAATTTTTCTCCCAAACTATGAGTTGTCTTTTCCCAAATTGTAAAGATGTAAAGATGAGATCCTAATTGTTTAACAAGTTGAGATCCTAGTTGTTGATTCTTTCTTCTAGTTTCTGTGCTGCTGAGATTTTGTTCATGAAATCATTCTTGATGCTAGTGAATCCAAGAGTTCTGCCCAACCTATCTTGCATCAGGTTCAATGTTTCCCTCTTAATATTTAGATTTTAATCCATTTTGATTTCAATTTAGTAAATGGTTAAAGACATAGATCTAGTTTTAATCTTTGGCAGGTTGAAACCCAGTTTTTCCTACACCATTTATGAGAGACTGTCTTCTCTCCAGTTAGGACATTTGTTTCTTTTGTCAAGGATGAGGTGGCTTATTATGTCACCTGGAGTTGTTAGTGCATCTTCTGGTCTATTCCACTGATCCTCAGATCTGTTTCTTTGCTAGCTCTGTGCTGTTTTTAACATAGTGCTTTATAGTATAAAAATGTATCTTTAATTGGTCATAATGCAAAGTCTGCATACTAATTAAAATAAGTGGTTGAGTAATTTTTGTATGTATAGGAGGAAGGAAAATATACAAGTTTATATAATAAGATAGAAAACACAGATAAAGTGGGTACTGATGAAATTCACAGCTCTTTTGGGTAAATTTTATATTTAATAAGTGTTTCACAATAATAGACATGAAAAAAACTAGAAAGACAAAAAATATTGACTACTGAAGTATGAAAAATATAATTATAATCTAGTTATCGGTAGCTAGGGTGTTTGCATGAAAAGTCAAAAAGAAAAATATGACAAACCAATAGAAGACAGATATGGATCTAATTCATGAAAATGAACTAAAATGTGAAATAAATTGTGTTACTAAAATAATAAACTGCACTTATAATTAAGCAATAGAGATGAAATCAAGAGGCACAATTTTAGAGCTAAGAAATTAGCAGAGTTGACTTCACTATCACTCAGCTACTGTAGTGGCTACACTAAGGAGCAACCTAGCCATTTTATCCTGAGAGGTGAAAATCTTGGGTTACCTTGTATTTGTTTATTTGTGTTTGGTGAATTTGTCACTTGATGGACATATCTTGACATGAAATCACAAAGAAACAACACATCAGATCCCCTGAATTCCCAAATAATTACTGTGAATTATATTTTGTGCAAAAAATGAAGCTCTGACTTTTATTAAGGGCTGATTATTCTGGCTGCTGAAATGTTTTGTTTCTTTTCTGCCTCATTGGCATAACCGAAGTCAACCAGGGAGACTGAGGGTGAGGTACACTTTTTAGTTCAACAAAACCCCAATTATATCTCTGAAAAATGCTCTCCTCATTGAAGCCAGGATATATAACTTGGAAAAACACAGTTTCATGAGTTATTAGAAATGAAGAAAAAAATGGTTAACCTTGTTTCTTTCCCAGGCTTTTGAACTCATATATTCTCACCACTAGTGGTGACTATCTTGCTAGTGTTACCATAGCAAAGTACTATAGCCTGGGTATTCAAACTAAGTGTTTTTTTCCCCTACAATCTAGGTGTAGGATGCTCAAAAACAAGATGACAAGTAGCTTTGATTATTGTTTAGTGTTCACTTGTATTTTAATTGATAATGTGTCAAGAGCACGTGTGCATGTGAAAGTCTAGATTTGTGACAATTCTTAGTCCTCATGAGTTCCCCAAGACTTCCTACTAGTTTAAATATTTTTGGTAGTTCATTTTTGTAGTGCTAATGACTACATTAATTGTGGCAAGTTCAAACATGCATAGCATATTTTAATTCATTTTTTACCTTATCTTCCCCTCCAAAACTCCTCCCTCTATCTCATGGGCCTTTCCCTTTGCACATTATCTATCTTATTATTTCCTATTATAAATTTTTTGTTTTTAAAACTATACTTATTTTGCTCTTTGTTTATATTTTAGGTTTCTCATATAAGAAAAATCATATCATATTGAAGCTTGTGTGTCTTCACTTAATATACATATATACATATATATATATCTTAATAAATATGCTGTGTGTCTTCACTTAATATATATTTAACTTAATATGCTTCTGTTCTAGCCCTTATGTTTATGTTCCTTTAATATTCCCATCTACTTCCATTATTTTTGGGTTATAGCTTGTCTATTTTTTTTGTTGTTAAATATTTTTCTTATATAACAGCTATGTCTAAAAATGTATATCTGAATTAGTATACACAGTAGAGTATTCAGAGTAGACTTTTGATGCAATTATTACCTTTTTAGGGTGAATTGCATTCTCCTAAATGAAGTGTGTTAGAATCATTCCTCCAGTGACTCAAAATGGTACCTTACTTGCAGATAAGGTCTTTGTAGATGTAATCAAGTTTAAAAAATAACATTATTATGAAAAACAGACCTTGGAATGGAGATAGTCAAGCATAGTGAGAAGGTGATTTAATGAAACCCAGGAAAAAGAGGATGGAAACAAGATGCTTCCTTCAGGTTCATTAGAAAAAAGTGCACCCTGCCAACATATTGAGTGGATCTTTAGCCCCCAACACTGAGGCAGTGCATTTCTGTTTTTTACAGCACCCAGAGTGTGGTCATCTGTTACAGCAGCTAAACAAAGGAAATGCAATCAATTTGACACATACTATTTTTTAAATTCATGACTCAGTGAAATTATAAGAGGAAGCAAGCTATGTCTGGGAATAGAGCAGGCTGTATGGAGATCTTGATGGAGAGAACTAATAAAGATACTTTCTTTCTTTGGAAGAGAGTTTCCAGATTCTTAGTGCACAGAAATTCTTACAGGGAAATTTAACATTATGGACCACTGAGGATGTCTTCTGTCCCTGAGGTGAAGCTATGCTTGGAGACCAGGGAACAGGAAGGCTTTGTCCTGGCACTCAGCGGGGGCCTGGAAGCACATCTACCCCTGCACCACTAGCTCTGTGTTACAGAGGCCCACTGGACTCCTTCCACTTGTTTACTCCTGCCACCAGATCTAAGGGCCCATCAAGAAAATAACAAAGAGCCAGAAAGAAGGCTCAGTCAGTACCAACAGATCTCCTGCCAGCAACAGGCATTTGCTGCTGGAGACAGAAAGTGACTTACACAAACAAACAAAATTAAAGAAAAACCTTTATGGAACCTCAGGTGCCCCCAGTCACACATGTTTTCTGAAGTTAACATATTCCAATTAACTGCTTTAGTAAATAAACAACAAAGTAGCTTAATATTTATGATAGAAAAAATACACTGGAAGAAATGTCTCCTAGCACAGGGGTGTAAGTAAATTAGCAAGGAAAAAAGAATAGTCATTTGGAGGGCAGATTAGATTTAAAAAATAAGATATTAAAGTAAGAAATACATAAAAATGTGAAAAAGTTTAAGCGGTAATAAGTACATAAACACATAAGGAAATAATTAGTTGAAAAAGAACAAAACATACCATAGTGAAGAATCTGACTATATTTTAGGCAACTTAGAAGTGAATATAAGGCCCTTATATAATTAATAAATTTCAAAACCAGGAAAAAACTTACTGTGAACATTTGGTCAGATACTAAAGTAAAAACTTCAAAGAAGAAAAAAGAAGAGCAATTTATCACAGAAAATAGTATATACACCACTTTGAAGAAGCTCTTTGAACATAAGGCAATCTCCCAACATATCAATTAGCAATAGATTCAATAAATAAATGTCATGATCACTTCTAATTTTCTCTCTATTTCACAATACCTATCACATAATCTGAACCTTTAATTTTTCACACTAAAGTTTTACATTTACTATATTATATAACTGTATAAAATATTTATAATGTGAATCATATTTCTTTATTTCACTTATGTGTATAGCTTCAAAGGGCACCCATTTTTGCTATAAATGTCTCTAATTATCATCTATATTATATTGGCTGATTAATACTCCATTTTATAAAATAATTTGTCTTTTTTATCCTATCTCCACTAATGAACATTTGGGCTGTTTCCAAAGATTTAGCTATTACAAACTGTGCTTCTATAGACCTGGGTGCACATATGTTACTGTGGTAGTAGACAAAAGTTTTTAAATGGAACAGGAATGCACATAAAATTTGTGAGTATAAAAACAGTAAAAATGCTGCATAGACTGTTACACTAAAATTAAAGTACTAAACTATTTCAATCAAATTTGTAATTTAAAATATTGTTATTTTTAAGGCTGGGGTTTAGCTCATTGATTCCTGTTAATTCTTTTCAAGAGCAGTGTCCCAATTTCAATCCCTGGTAACAGCAACAACAAAAAGTCCAAGTTCTAGTTGAGAATTTAGCTCAGTGGCATTGCCACCTGCCTTGAAAGAATACAACCATGGTTCAACTCCTGGTACCTGAAAACAAACAAACTAACAAAAATTGTACCAAACTATTCTTATTCTTACAATACCTAGGAGGTTCTAGTAAATGAAGATTCTATTGAATTTACTGAAGAATGTGACATAACAAGAATCACCTATACCAAAAGAAACTGAATACAGGGGCCGGGGAGTTAGCTCAGTGGTTCTGGCGCCTGTCTTGCAAGCGGAAGGACCAGGGTTCGATCCCCCAAAACCACATACCATACTGGGCGTTGAGACTCACGCCCAGCAGCAACCAGTACCACATACCACGGTGCTGGGCGTGGTGGCTCATGCCTGTAATACGAGCAGTCGGGAGGCAGAGGCAGGAGGATTGCTGTGATGTGAGTTTGAGGCTGAGCTCAAGGCCAGCCTGAACCACAAAGCGAGACCCTGTCTCAAAAAAAAAAAAAAAAAAATACAAATTTTCCAGTAATTACAGTACTTAGTATAGGCAATGAATATAAGATAAAAATAGTTGTGTTTGCATAGAGGTGAATGAAGAAGCACATAAAATGGAAAAGACAAATAATTCCTTTAATATTTTAATAGCAAATCTGATTTTATGATCAAACTTATTCATTGTATAGGCACAGGTAGTCTAGATTCATATGAAGAAAATATTTTAGCATGTTCTTCAGTGGTGATTAGGGCTAGCAAATTTCATTACCTACTATTTTGGAAATAGTGCTGAGAAACTACAACTAAGCTAAACTGTTTTAGGCTAATCTTAAGTATTACCAAAGTGTTTCATATATTCTTCAAATTATATAAGAAGGGAGGAAGTAGCTAGTCATTCAAGTGTTTGCCACAAGTAGAGTTTGTCAGAGTTTTTTTTTTTCTTCTCATTTTACTGGTGTTTGAATGTTTTACACTTACTATGTTATACAACCATATACAAATATTTATGTGAAACATAATAATGATATGTATTTTATAGTTTGCTCTCAGCAATTTTCATTTAGAAATTTACACTTAGTCTCATTCTATGTAGTAATTAAGAATACGGGAAAATCTGGGTTTTTAAAAATTTATCAATTCCTACATAGTATGTTTTTCATGATCAAAGTAAAATTTGTCACATTTTTACACACTTGAAATTATTCTCAGAATATGATTCTTCCTTACCTTTATAATAATAATTTAAACATAGTTAATGTTACTTAAAGATAATATAGAAAGCTTATCTTAAAATTATGTGCTGCATATTTCTTTTTTAAAAGGTTTTTTAAAATGTTTTGCCTTTTAGGTAGAGCATTCAATATATTTCCATGATAAAGTATTTTTCAGTTAGTTTATTATAATTAACTTTCCTTTTAATTATTCTTCTTTTATCCTGTTTTATAATTTTCCTATATGCTCAAAAAGCATTTGACAATATGTTAGATAAATATTTTTTATCTAACATATCTGATAATATGTTAGATCAAAACCAACATAATATTAGAATAACTATGATAATTTATATAACAAAACCTCACTTATAAACACATGTGTTTTATTTTATGAATGATTAATATTTCATTTTATAAAATAACATGTATTTTTATCCTATCATCACTAATGAATATTTGGGCTGTTTCCAAAGATTTAGCTATTACAAACTGTGCTTCTATAGACATGGGTGCACATATGTTACTGTGGTAGTAGATAAAAGCTTTTAAATAAAACAGGAATGCACATAAAATTTGTGAGTATAAAAACAGTAAAAATGCTGCATAGACTGTTACACTAAAATTAAAGTACTAAACTATTTGCTACATTATTTGTTGGAGGTTTCATTAAACACACAAAATTTTGTGCTTATACTTGTCTGAAACTTCACCGACTTCGTTCTGGAGTTGCTTTTGACTTGAATCCTGAAACTGTTTAATCCTGAAACTTAATAATTGTCAGAAATGTAACATCCTTAAATAGAAAATTTTAGCATTTTAATAGACAAATTTCAACACCTCTACTTACCTCTTAAGATAGATTTAAGTAGACTTCATTTTGTATAATTAGATAATTATAGAATTTACCATGACTAATGCAAATTTTAATGTGCATTCTAGATTGCTCAGACAGGCTGGGAACACATTTTTAAAGGTAAGAACTTGTTCTGTTCTATGTCACAGCCTTAAAACTTAACTGGAGCCCTTGTCAAAGAACACACAGTAAGCAGAAGAAGTGAATGCATGAAATGTGTATTTTCATTAACAATGGAGGAGCATCTCTTTTGCGCTGATGGAATTTCTACCCAGGGTGATTGATTTGCCTTGATGCGATAGTAACAGAACTGATAAATGGATCAGTTAGCAATTCAGCCCATTTCCACAGAAAAGGTTAGTGTCCACGTTAAATGTCCACATTAAATGTACACTGTGCCACCAGAGCATGTTCCTGAATCAGGTGCCAAAAGATAGTACTTTCTGGCCTTGACTCCATGCAGACAAGCCCTGGTGATTCACAAAGACAGCTCCAAAGTTGGGGTCACAGTCATTAAGAGTTTGTTCCCAAAGCATTTTTGTTCAACACTTTCTTGTTGATTTTAGAATTGGACTCATTAAAATATTAAATTTGTATTATTAATGTTCTTATTTTCCTGAACAAAAAACAATATATATTTGAAAATGATTATTTTTAACATTTGTAGATTTTTTTTTATTTTTTGTTCCAGAAATATGATGTATATGAAAAAGGTATTTATTTGGTGAGACATCAGAATACTAAAGAAAAATGTTAAGTCCAATAAAAATATTTTTTAACAACAGCTGGCCTGAATTCAATGTTCAGCCTAGACACCTACTCTTCCATTGTTTAGATAATCTTATTTTTAATTAAATTCTAGCCACTTATCTATAAAGTTTAATCTATTTGTATTCACATTTTGTAATTTTTCTTTGCTCTTCAATTACTATTTCAAAGATGTTTAATGTCCTTAAAATTCTTACTGAAGGCTCCAATATTATTTGTTAAAAATCTTAGAATTAATATGTGTGATTTTCCTGATGAAAAGGTCAATAATTTAATGATGAGAACAGTATTTATAGTTTATTATTAGCACAATTTAATATTACAACTTTATTGAATTATAACAGCTTTTCTAAATCACAATTTTCATTAGTACCACAAATTCATTCTTTAAAATTACAAAGTATGGTAGTTTTTAATGATATTCATCTAATTTTTCAACCATTATTACTGATTGTGCAACATTTAACTACTCCAAAAATAACCACTGCGTCCATTACTGATCACTTCTAATTCCCTCTGTTTCCAGCTCCTGACAAACACTAAAGTAGTTTTTTCTTTGAATTGGTCTATTCTGGACATTTCACATAATAGGAAGCATGTTGTCCAGAGATTTGTGACAAGTTTCTTTCATGTAGCTTAGTGTTAAGATATACTATGAAATTCTAAATTATGTATTGTATATCTAGTTTTCATTAATTTTATACATGAGTTATTAATTTTATTTATGTGATAGTATTGATTACCATCACTTTATGCTGGGGTTTGGGTGGTCTCAGACCCAGACTTGGTTCTCCTCCATCAATATTGTGATAGTATTCTGGATCTTTTGGTTTTTCATATAATCTTCAGAATCATTCTATACATATATACAAAACAATTTGTTGGTAGTTTTTTTAGATGATATGTCTACTCATGTGGAAGAAGATGACAATTTTATAATAATGAGTCTTTCTTTATGTGGATCTGAAATATCTCTGCATTTAGTGAAGTCATTGATTGCTTTACCAGAGTTTTATCACACATAAGTCTTTGACATATTTATTAGGTTGACATCTAATTAATTAATTTTTGCTTGTTTTTAAATTCAGTGATGCAAAGGTAAATCACACATCTTAAGTTTCATATGCCTCTTTTTTACTAGTATATAGAAAAGTGATATATATATTTTTATATTAACTTTGTACTCTGTTGTCTTATCATTGTCAGTTGCATGTGTAATACTTGACTGAATGCATTATTGGTGTTATATTTTAAATGAACTAGCAACAGATTATTTAAGAATAAGAAACAAAAGTTTTTATTTTTCTTTTACTATTCTTTTGGAGCAAATAGTTCTTCCAAATTTAATGTAGATTTTTATTATTTTCTGTCTAAAATATTCCTTACAAGGTAATTCTACTGCAAAAAAATTCATTTATTGTTCACATGAAAATTTTTTCTTCTAACAACTTTCATGTTTGAAGAGTAATTTCTTGATGTTACCAAATTATAGATTGTTGAAGCACATTTTTCCCTCACTACACAGAATTTAATTTCCCTCTCTTATAAAATGATTTCTGAGAAGTCAGATCCATATCCAGTTTTGCTTTTGTCTAGGTAAGCTGCTTCTGACCTCTATCTTTGTTCAATATTTTATACTTTTATTTGATATTATGTAGTTTGTATATTATATTCCTAATTATAATTATTTGGAATTCATTCTGTTTGGTGGAATCTAAGCTTTCTGAACCTATGGCTTCTGTTTGACATTGATTTTGGGAAATATTTGTTTGTTATTATGTTATACATAGTATTCTATTCCTTTCATTCTTCTGATATTCTGTTGTACATATTTTATGTCTTAAATAGTTATCTGATACTTTCTCAATATTGTGTATGTTATCTTTTTCATTTCTTTTTATCTTTGTTTATCATTTTGGTGAATTTTATTAAGATACCTATAATCTCACCCATAATCTCCTCAACTATGTCCCAACTACTTATATGCTCATCAGTGCTATTCTCCATCACAGAAGAATACATCATAGCATTTCTGATGTTTAATGTTTTTGTTTCTTGTAATTTATACCTTTCTGCTTAAATCATTCATTTGCTGTTACATACAGTCTACTTTATCCATTACAAAACTTTCTGTATTAATTAGCTGCTTATATTTCTAGCTCTATAATTCTAACCTGTGATATGTGAATCCAAATTTGATTTTTTGATTCTTTAATCTATGTTTTACTTCATTATATGCTTTGTATTTTTTGACAATTGGCCATATTGTATAACTAAAAAGTAATAACTATAAGCCAACTTTATAAGCTTTGTAGTGATATAGTAAGGTACAAGGAAGGGGAAAATAATCAACACACCTATGAATAGATTTGGTCTCTTAGAGAGTTTTGCCCTGGGCTGTAAACCTCTCAGTCTATCACCCCTAAGTTTGTCCCCTAAGTGGGACAGGGTAGTTAGAGAGATCTGAAAATAGGCATTTCCCTTCCAACACATGGAAGCCTAGAGCAGCTGTACAGAATTCAGGAAGGTTAAAGTTTGATGAAGTAATTTCTTTGGAGGGCACATGTAAGATAAAATGCTCAGCATACATAGAATGGTTTATTTTCTGCTCCCCTGCTAGAAACATGATGGATTTCTTTTCTTTTTCTTTTTCTCCAGTATTCACTTTGAGGACCTGTCACAATTCCAGGAGTTAAACCTCATGATAATGGGGTGATATCCAGTGACTAGGTCCTCTGAAGTTTTAGCTCTCAGAGTGGTACACAATGAGTCTCTGAAAATTTGTCAATTATTCTTTAGGTTTTCTAGCCTCAAAACAAACTCCTGTAGTGTTTCTACTATGACTCTCTGACACATGCATCTGTATGTGTTCATCTGAGTGTACTCTGCTCTTGAGTTGTGTTTACTTGTTGGTCACTTCCGGTTGGGAGGCACTGGTTTGTAGAGACCTTACTTTGGTCATGATCTCACTCTTCTGGTTCTAAGAAAATTATCGCTTTTCAGTTCATTCAGCTTTTTCTTGTTTGGACTGAGCACTGATTTTTAGTATCCTCTTATGGTAGACTAGAAACTAGAGGTTGCTTATTATTCTGCTTTAGTCTTCTAAAAGGCTAACCTAATATTACATTTTGAGGGATTGGGTAACTTTGGAGATACATATTTACTTTTTAAATTCCTGAATATCTTGGTCAGTAGGAGGAAATTCCCAGGGAGCGAAATGGTATTTATTTTATAATTTACTTACCCTTAAGACAGTTCAACAAGACAGTGTAGGTGATATAGATTACTATGGAATCTATATTTCATTTTAAAGTCAAATCATAAATTAAATGAGAAATTAGCTTCCTCTCAGATGCTTCGTCTTGGTTTTGATGATTATTTGGGGAAATGCTGGTCATTAGAAAAATTTTATGCTTGTGCTTATTTTAACTGACTTTCTCAACTCTCTGTACAGCCAACTTCTCTTTCCATTCATGCTCTGGCTAAAATACCACCCAGAAAGATCATCCAAGCATCCTATGTAAAGTAAACACCACACCTACTCCACAATAATGTGCTCTCTATTTACTTCACAGAAAATACAGTTTTGTTTATTTGCTTGCTTATTTTCTGTTCTTTTCTACACTTCATAAGTATCCTTTTTCCCTTTTTACTGATAAATCTTCAGTGCTTACAATTTTATCTGTCATAGAATATGTTCTTGATATTTGAGTTAAATTGTGCAAGATCTACAACTAAACTTCAGATAACAGGAAAATTTCTGGATATAATATAGTATCTGTAATTTAAATTAGTCTTTCCTTTTTCCATTTCCTCTATCTTAGTATGCATTATACATGGAAAATGTGGAGAGGAGGTGATTTTCTATAATGTGGGTTGAAAACTTGAGGTGATAGACATGGTATAATATTTGTGCTAATTGACTGACAAGGCCAGTGTATTTGACATCAGTCCTAGCAAAGTCTGTGTGGTCCTCAATATTGTGGTCAACATTCATTGATATAAACATTATCACCAAGGTCAGTGCCAGGGACATGCATATAAGTTTCTGGCAGCTTAGGATATAATTGTGTCTCCAGTAGGTGTTGATATTTTTGGAAGCAATATCTGGTATTTTCAATAAATCAAAGCAAAAAGAGAAATTGCTAAGAATCATGCAGTGGCCATGGAGACAAATAAGTTCTTGGGTCATTAGTTATGACACTTTCTGAGACCTCTCAAGAACATCTATAAAGAAAATTGGAGGAGGCTGGATTTCCTGAAAAATAAATAGAAATAGATAGTGCCAGAGAAGTTTTACACTGTGCGCTTGTTTTTAATCTTCTTTTATTGCCAGGCTGCAAAGTTCTAAGCAGCAAAGCTTTGCTTTTACAAACAGTTAGCCTTGTTTGCTTCCTTGAGGTAGAATTATTAGACAAATAACAAACAAATGAAAAACAAATAGCAGAAAAAAAACAAATGAAATGACCTTTAATGATTATCTGTACATTAGGGATTACAAAAACCTATATCAAGTAGTTACTTCTTTACTTGAGAAAGATTATAAAAGAACCTAGATAATTAGAGAATTTAAATTCATTTTCTAGATTCCTTGAGTTGAAGGCACAATTCTCTTAGGCTTAACACAGAACAAAATATGAGAAATATTACTCTCTCACTTCCAAATATTCTCACCTTCTAATTATGCTACACAATTTCTGCCAAAGGAAAGCATATATAAACTCTTAGAGTTAGTGTTAACATTTTCCAACATAAAGTGAAATTTGGAAAGTTCTGATTCATGTACAGCTGCGTGAATATTGCTAGTATATTCTTAGCTTTCAGTCAGGGGACTGCTGCTAGTTACTTGTCTTATACAATTCTGTAAACTGTTTTCCCACAGTTTGGGGATGCTTCCTAAGAGAAGGATCCCAATTGAGCAAAGTCTCAGCTACTGACCTAGAGAAATAGTTGAGTAATAAATAAAAGTTATTTTCAGTTTCTAAGTTTTTAGTGATCTGTTGCCCAACATAGAAACCTAGTGTAGAGTGGAACTTTTTTGTTTTCTGGTTTTGCACTACCAGGGATCGAACTCATGTCCTTGTGCTTCCAAGGTAGGTGAGAAACCACTGGACCTAAATCCTCAGCCCAGAAGAACATTTTAGAATCCATGATGTAGACTAAAGGAAGAGAAAGGACACTGCCTTTTTCTCATTTCTTCCCTATGTATTGATCATTAGGGGGGTGTGTGTGTATGTGTGTGTATGTGTGTGTGTGTGTGTGTGTGTGTGTGTGTGGTGTGTTTCAGATTACCAAATCACACATCTCATGAAGAAAACTGCCCTTCGTTGCTCTCACAAACTGTTGCAAGCACTTTAAAATTTATTGACTACTAAATCTATAATTTCTCCCCAGGTAGCTCCAAACACAATTTGATCATTAATTTCACTGTTGTTAGAACAGTATTACTGAGGCACCAGGTGTGAGCATCCCACCTACAATCACTTCTCAAAGATGTTTCCAGACTCATGGCCATTGTTTTAATTACTTTTTTTATTGCTGAGAGAAAATACTCAATGCCAAAAGTTAAAGGAGAAAAGTTTATTTAACTCTCAGTTTGTAGAGGCTCGAGTTTATTATCAGCTTGTTCCAAGTCAGGGTGGCATCACAGAGCAGTGTAGAAACAGTTCGCAGTGGGAATAACACAACAAAGCAACAAAAGAAACTTTAGCAGATTTTTGACTCTTTTATACTCTACTGAGATTCTTGAGTGATCAGTGGACTGACTTAGGAATCACCCACCCTTAGTCCAAGTGTGTTCTCATGAATCAGTCACACACTGTAGATTCAGCTATGTCTGAGGAAGCTCCAGCTGAGACTGCACAAGGTTTTGGGGGACATCTAGACAAATCATAACATAGTCATTCAGTGGAGGAGATGTTTACCTGTAATTGATGGCATGGACAGTAGGACTTGTTAGAATAGACTCTCAGTCTATGATCAGATTCCAAACCAGTGACTAGACTCATTTCATCAGAATAAGTAGAAAATCTTGAGGCTGATGAACAAGTTGAGAACTGAAGGCAGAGGCCATATCAAGCTGGGATCCATGAGAGATAAAGGCCTTACCTGGAAGAAGGAATTCAATAGTTTTAAACAACTCTCTCATTTCATGGCCATTATTTATGTTCTATGACTTCATTTTTATATAGAAGTTAAGGATTAATTTTCTTCCTCCTAAAACATGTGTTAACAAGCACTTGTGGTAGTCATTAGAGCATGGCAAAGACATTACCAATAGGTCACGTGACCACAAGGTAACAGCAACTATATCTCCCTTATTTACTCAGTGGAGCTTTCTTGCAATGTTGGTGTATCACTGTTCAGGCACATTTCATGGATAATGTTCCAACAATGGTCATCATCCAATTTAAAAGGATGATATACTGAACGATGTGGTTTGAACTAGTTTTTTTCAGGTACATGTGTGTAAAGATGGTATTTTTTCCTGGAGCAGAGGATACACATGCTTATTGCTCAGATAATGTCTCACTCACAGCAGAAAAGATTTATGTTTCCTGCTAATTACTAAAGGTTTATATTCCCTAAGCTCAGAGTGCTGTCTTCTGTTGAACGCAATACCCTGAAAGTTCAACAGTCACCATAGTTCAGTGCCATATGGCAATATAAATTCAGGTTATGTTTACAACATGATTTCATCAATATTTTAAGTCTACTGTTGAGTCTTACTGCTTATGGGAAAAAAGGGATTGCTTCCAAAATCTCACTGCTCAGTCACAAGCCTCCTGCTCATCTATGAACCCTGTGGAGACTATACAATGTTGTGCCTGCAGATACAACATCCATTTCCACAGATCAACGACCAATATTTGCTCTTGGGTGTTAAAATTTGAGAAGTGCAATTCCAGAGATTTTAACTGCCATAGGAAGAGACGACTTTGATGGGAGTGAAATAAATCACAAATCTTCTGAAGTGTTACCATTCTAGGTGGGCATTAAAATCATGAGTGATTCATGGGAAGATGTTAAAACGTTAACACTAACAAGACATGTGAAAAAGCTAGTTCCAACCTTCATGGATAATAATGAGGAGTTGAAGACTTTTAATCAAGAAAATTAAATAGATATTTTGCAAATAGCAAGAAAACTAGAACTGAAATTTGACATGAGATGTAGTATAATCGTATGAAAAATATAATCAATGAATATTTATGTGTGAATAAAGATAATGATGCTGTGAGATAAGTTAAATATATTTCTGGTAAAGGTGTTAGCATCATTGACAAAATGACAAGAGAATGGTTACACCCTTCATAAACTTTTGTTTGAGACAGGGTCTCACTTTGTAGTTTAGCCTGGCCCCGAGCTCAGCCTTAAATTCACATCACAGCAATCCTCCTGCCTCTGCCTCCCAAGTCCTGGGATTACAGGCATGAATCACCACACCTGGCACTGTGGTATGTGGTACTGATTGCTGGTGGGCATGAGTCTCCATGCCCAGTATTGTATGTGGTTTCTGTGGAATTGAACCCAGGCCCTTGTGCTTGCAAGACAAATGCTGGAAGCACTAAGCTAAATCCCCAGCCCACCCTTCATAAACTTTGATGAAGCTGAAGCAAGATTGAGTTCCTGTTTGAAAAAGTTATACTGTGAGTTAAATGTGATAAAAAAGAATGTTGCTTCTTGTGGAGAGTTAATAGATGCTGAAGCCTCCATTTTTTAAAAAAAAGAAATTGCCACAACTACTGCCGCTTTCAGCCAATTCACATCAAGGCAAGATCCTTCCTTAAAAAACATTATGATTCACTGAAGGATTAAATGATCATTATAGTATTTCAGCAATAAAGTATGTTAAATAATGATATTTCACTTGTATTTGTGGACATTTTCACACTTAATAGACTACAACATGCTGTAAATATATCTTGGGGGAAATTAAAAACTTTTATGTGACTCACTTTGTTGCAGTACTTACTTTCTGCAGTGGTCTTGAACCCAGTGAACAAGGATTCCAGAGTATTAGTGTCTACTTGTCAGGAATAATCCTGGTTGGGAGAAGTAATTGCACAAATGGACTTTGACTGGACCGAGCTTTCCTCCTGCAGATAAGACTTGGGGACTTGGCTCTTGTCTTCACCTCTGATAACAAAAGGGACTCTGGTGGTCCCACATGCCATGCTGCTTCCAAGGCAGGGCTGCACCAGGATCTTCATCCACAAGGATCATTACTGGCATCTGTGCTGCCCTATGGGAACTTCATTTACATAATTGCCGGCATCTGTCTTGCCTTCCGCATGCTGGGATTATAGGCATGAAAGCTGGGTACCAAATAAAAGTGAGGCAAGCTCGGGTGTTTTGTCTTTTGCTATTCAGAGCAGCATGGATCAGACCCAAATGCAACTTTTTCTCTAAACCTCTTTTGTGCCTGTTTATTTTTTCGCTTTGTGCCCTCAGACTCACAGGAGACTAGAACTTAGTGCAAAGGTTCTAGTTACGTCCCCTTCATGTTTCCCAAACCTCTTTCATAGATTCTTTGCCCTGCCCCAATACCCAAACGTCCCCTTGGGGGCGCTATTGTTCCATTAGAAAAGATTCATTCCCTAAATTACACCAAGACGTGCTGTCTTGTTCATCTTTGTTACCTGTCACTGTACACTTATATTACTCTTCTCTCTATCCCTTGAAAATTCCAAGCTCTTTCTAACATGAACAACTTTTGTTTCCTTTACCCCTCTCCGCCAGTGCTTCAAATCTCAGTTCAGCTGTCACGGCCTCTGGGAGCCTCCCAGGGCTTCCTCTTTCGAGATGAAGTTCTTTGCCCATTTCTGAAGCTCTGCTTATCAGCTTGGACTTCTGTGCCCTCAATTTCTTTTTGCTCCTTGATTTTTTCAAACAGGTTATGGACGCCCTAAGATCACAAACTAGATATTATTTATCTTCAACTACTTAGTACCTACGTGAAATTTTAATAAATGCTCAATGAACCTTTGATAAAAGAAACAAATTAGAAAATGTTAACGTTAGCTCGATGGATAAGAGACTAAGGCCTGTTTTCACAGACACATCTTGTTTGATCCTGTTCTGTTAACTCAAAGGAGACAGACGTTCATCCCTTTCGTTCACCTCTAGATCTCCGAAGAGAACATAATACCAGAAACAGAGAAGGAGAGATTCTGCTATGGTTTGGATATGGTTTGAATGTATCCTGCAAGGTTTCATGTACTGAAATGTAATCTCTAATGTGAAGAACTAAAAGGTGGAAACTTAGTCTTTCCCCAGTCTAATGGATGTAATGAGCATTGTATCAGGTCAGTAAGACAGAGCCCTCCTGATTGACTTCCGATGGCCTTGAATAAGGAGGAGGAAAGCTGCACACACACAAACAATAGACACTCTGTCCACTGCAAGTACTGCTTTGGGACCATGCTAACAAGAAGACCATTACTATAGTTGGTTCTTTTTCTTTAAACATTCTTTTACCCTACTACATTTATAGTGTTTTATTTTTGCAACAGAAAATGTACTAGTACACTTGGATGTAATAAAATATCACAGGTGTGTGGACTACATCAATGTATTTCTTTTGGGTTTTTTTTGTTGTTGTTTTTTTTAGGTTTTTGGAGACAGGGTCTCGCTTTGTGGTTCAGGCTGGCCCTGAGCTCAGCCTCCAACTCACATCACAATCCTCCTGCCTCTGCCTCCCGAGTGCTGGGATTACAGGCGTGAGCCACCACACCTGGCACTGTGGTATGTGGTACTGGTTGCTGCTGGGTGTGGGTTTCCACACCCAGTATTGTTATGTGGTTACCGGGGAATCGAACCCGGGTCCTTGCGCTTGTGAGACAGGCTCCGGAACCACTGAGCTAACTCCCCGGCCCCCATCAATGTATTTCTTATAGTTCTAAGGATGTAAAAATCTGAGATTTTGGTGCTGGCATGGGCAGGTGTCACAGGCATTCTCTTCATGTTTGCAGAGGGCCACTTTTCTTCTCTGTCCTCAAGATGGAGAAGGAGCTACAGGACCTGATTCAAAAGAGTGGTTCTATCCTTATGCTTTCTTTCTGAGTTCTTATGACAATTTTAAAAAGTGTATTTGACTCTTCTGTTAATTCCTTAGTATGTGATTCATTTACTATACAGCACTAAAAATATATTTAAAATCTAACTAGTATGAGTGAAAATTAAATATTGAAAAGTACTTACTAGTGAAAGAAAGAAAAGAAGTAGGAAGGAAGGAAGAAATAGCAAAGAAAGAATGTTCCAAGGAAGCCAGTAGTAGCAGGTAAGAATCTACTATTAAAAAAATAAAAGTCTTTTCCTGCTTTCATCTCCTCCTTTGTTCTGTAGAGTTAAAAGTTCATTTTTGCTTTTTATTTAATAAATTGTGTCTACTGGGGCATTTTAGATATGCATTATGATCACATTCATCATTGAGAATGTGTGTCTGTACATAATGTATCTTAATTCTCTTTTTTTCCCCATTCCCTTGCCCTTCCTACAACTCCCAGTCCTCATACACATGAAATTCATATTTGATTTTGTTATACTTCAGAGGCATTACACAAGAATTTGCAGTAAATGGTGAGTGTAACATTTTAATGATGCTACACATGTTCATCCTCTCTGAAACCCAGTTGGCATGTACTTTATTCAAGGATCTCGATTATTTTCCTAGAGCAAAGTCAATATATTTTATTCATGAGACAAATCTAACTTCAAGCCTGTTTTTGTATTAAAACTCTATTGAAACACACCCATTTGTATGTGTTCGTGTACTGGCTATGGCTGCCCTTGCACTATGAGGTGAACTTGAGTAATTATGATACAGTTGTATAGCAGAACCTTGTGTTTCATCTGCACAATTTAGTTGTTACAGTGGAGACTCCAAGGTCTGCAAGACCCAAAATATTTACATTTGGCCATTTGGAGACAGTGTGCTGACTGCTGCTCAGTAACTCCATTCAGCTTGTCAGAGCATGTGACTTGAGCACCATAGTGTATACCTGCTGCTGAGCTGCCATCTGCTTGGTGTACCATCTACACCAGAAAATTTCCATGTCTCCTTTTCTAAATCACAGCAGTATTTCCAAGCATGGTATATAACTTTCTAAAATCCAAAAATGTTAGCCAAGCACTGACTCTTAGTGACCTGAAATTCTGATGCCTTAGCCAATGGAAGATACTTGGATCCTTAAAATTTTATTATCATGGCAGGACCTTTGATCCAATAAGTACTCATGAAGGTGTACAGATAATTTGCTATTTCTTTATTGCTAAAAAGAATGTTCCAAAGAATCATATACTACTTTTTCCATCCTAATGAATGTTTTTGATTTTCTTTCCTGATGGGCCATGAAATAAAATTCAGTTACTAGATTAATAACTACTGCATTAATTTTCTACTGCTACTGTGACTAATGACCACAACCAATTTACTTACAACATGAATTCATCATCTTAGGTTTGTGGGTCAGAAGCCAGATTTAGATATCACTGAACTTAAATTTTTGGCAGGGTGTATGTCTTCTGGGGGCTTCTATGGGAGAATCCCTTATTTACCTTTTCAGGTTCTAGAGGTCACCCACCTCAGCCCCCTTCCTCCATCCACTGAGCCAGTGCTGTGGGAGTGAGCACCTGTCAGGGACATGTGTATTTCTTGTCCTATGCACCCTCATACTTTTCAGAACCCTTGAGATTACAAGGAACTCTTCAGACTCACCATCTTCATTCAAGTTAATCTTATGGTAATAAGCCTTCTGTGTAGCAATCTTTTTTTTTTTTTTTTTTTTAGGTTTTTTTGAGACAGGGTCTCGCTTTGTAGTTCAGGCTGGGCCTGAGCTCAGCCTCAAACTCACAGCAATCTTCCTATCTTTGCCTCCTGAGTGCTGGGATTACAGGCATGAGCCACCATGCCCGGCACTGTGGTATGTGGTACTGGTTGCTGCTGGACATGAGTCTCCATGCCCAGTATTGTTATGTGGTTACCGGGGATCAAACTCAGGTCCTTATGCTTGCAAGGCAGGCACCAGAACCACTGAGCTGTTTCCCCAGCCCCTGTGTAGCAATCTTAATCCAAAATCCTAATTCTCCTTTGACATCAATTTCAACTCTTTGACCTGGGGCATGGTAGTGCTTCTGATCTATTGTTCTGGCTGAAAGAAAAGGCAGCATTGGAGACTTCTACTAATTCTCTTCTACAATAACATTCTCCTTCTACAGAGCAGGCTGCAACATGGGAATTTCTTCCAGCAGAGAAGTCTATCCATATGTGCACACTCAAGGAGTCTAAAAGCAACCATAGAGCAGGATCCAATGGATCATTTGGATGCATTGATGATGGACTGGATGCAAGAGTCTCTCAGGTTGAATCTAAATCCATTGCCCAGTCAAAGTGGGAAATTATTATGATGACTTTCTTACTCTAATCTTAGCTCAGACCCATTTCCAGCAGCTCTAGAAAAATTTGTAAATCCATCTTTCTACAACATGGTTAGTTTGGAATGAGCCATTTGGGAAAGATTGAAAAAAAATAGCTCCTTGTTGAATGAGGGTGCTTCAAGAGAAATACCCATTTATCTTTGAAAATCTTTTAATAAAATTTCAGCACAGGAATTATGCCTGACTTAGGCTCCATGTACTATGTACTTTGTAACAGGAGCAGTTCTTACAGCTGCTCTTGAGAGTCCTGTGCCTGGTGAATGCACACTTGTGAAATTAATTCTCTCTCTCTCTTTTTTTTTTTTTAGGTTTTTTGAGACAGGGTCTCACTTTGTAGTTCAGGCTGACCCTGAGCTCAGCCTCAAACTCACATCACAGCAATCCTCCTGCCTCTGCCTCCCGAGTGCTGGGACTACAGGTATGAGTCACCACACCCAGCACTGTGGCATGTGGTACTGGTTGCTGCTGGGTGTGAGTCTACACACCTAGTATTGTATGTGGTTATGGGGGAATTGAACCTGAGCCCTTGTGCTTGCAAGGCAGGCACTGGAACCACTTAGCTAACTCCCCAGCCCCAAAATTCTCTCTTCTTGAATGTGAGCAGAACTTGTAAATATGACGGTGTTTCACTCTTGCTATCAGGTTAGTAGTCAGTTCATTTTGAGATCATCAAAGGGAGATTCTCTAGGTAGGTTTCATATATGCAAATTGTGTAACCAATCTGTTGACTTTGTGATAATCAAAAGAGCAATTGTCTGGAGGGGGCTGATAGGTTGTCAGAGTCATTACAAGGGCTTAGAACCTGACTGAAGTCTACCAGCATGTCAAGGTCTTTGGAAGAGGCTGGATTCACAGAAGCTAAAGGTAGGTGTATGGACTAAGAATAGCAGCACTTGACTAACAGCATGCAAGAAAGTATGGCTTCAGCCCTATAACCTGGAGGACTAGATTATGCCAAATCCTGCATGGCTGGCTGAGAACTTCTAATTCAGCTGAGAGCCTAGTCTGGGTGAACACTGAGTTTAGAGAACACAAAATATCTGTGCCCAAACTCAGTTCAGGAGATGCAAAATTCATATTGTTTCAAGGAATTAAGCTGTGCTAATTAGCTAGCCAGCCTTTTGGATTTTGTTCTCACATCATTTCAGTTCATATGAATACAGAATCATATTTGAAATTCACTATTTCATTTTAATTACACTTTCAAATACAATGTATCTATGAAACGAAGGCTTACAATGCTTCTAATTACTCCTTTCAGTCAATATATTTGCCTTCCCAAATATTACAGGAATAGTCCAAAGTAACTCTAGTATTATTTTATTTACCTCACTTAAAAGTAGACATACACTATTCTACTTATGCTGGGCTGGGGATATAGCTCAGTGGTTCCGGCACCTGTCTTGCAAGCGCAAGGGCCCGGGTTCGATCCCGGTAACCACATAACAATACTTGGTGTGGAGATTCATCCCAGCAGCAATCAGTACCACATACCACAATGTCAGGCATGGTGGCTCATGCCTGTAATCCCAGCACTCGGGAGGTAGAGGCAGAAGGACTGCTGTGAAGTGAGTTTGAAGCTGAGCTCAGGGTCAGCCTGAACCACAAAGTGAGACCCTGTCTCAAAAAAAAAAAAAAAATTCTACTTATGCTGATTTAAATATTTTTAATTACTCATACTACTTCAAAGTAGCTGTTGTTGCTATTTTTTTGCCTTTACATATAAATAATTTTACTTTTTATATACCTATGCTTTTACATATTCATCTTCTATCTTTAAAATTTGCTTTAAACCACAACTATTATGAAAACAACACTGAGAGGTGATTGTGATTGGCCTCATATCTTACATTTTGTATTGGCCAATATAGAAGTCATGGGAAACAGATTGTTTAGACATAGCTCATTACTTTTATAACATATTGGTAGCCATTTTTTCAGATAGTTATAGAAATGCTGTGCACAGGGACACACACACACATACACCCCAAGTGTGACTTTGAAAGCCAACATGCTGTACTCAATGAAAAGATTCTTTGTTAATAGGAAAACAAATAAAAATGTAATTTAGAGTTGCTAGGTGAGATCAATCAAGCAGATCATAGTATGTGCACTATTCTGGAAACCCAGGAATACTGGATATTGATTATATGAAATATGCCTCACAGTGTTGAATGGATAACTTCATTCAAATAAACAGACTTTTCTTAATTCATTTAGCACAATGGAGCAGAAATAAAGATAAAAGCATGAATATTCTTTGTAGTATCTCAGGAGAGAATTCTTGTGACTATTTTTGAATTGATTTTATTTGTATATTTTGTACATACATTCTATTCACATTCAGCACTGAGTATGTGAACTTGTACATGATCCATATTGCTTCTTATTCTTTCCCATTCCCCTGCTCTTTCCACCACCCCACACCCTCTATATATAAGCTTTGTTTCCTTTTAACCATCATATTTTTTTCTTTCTCCTCCTTACTTTCCTCTGCTTCCTCTTGCCCTTTTCCCTTTGAATGTTTTCTTCTTAATTCACAATACCTATTATATATTTTATAACTCATTTACATCCTCAGTTTCTCATTCCAGAGAAATGATATGGTATTTACACATCTGTGTCCTACTTATTTCCCTTATGAGTAAGTCCTCAAGGTTTGTACATTTTAGTATAGATGACTCAAATTTATCATTATCTATGGTTGAGTAATTCTCATATATATATATATATATATATATATATATATATATATATATATATTTGATCCCCAGTACCGCACACAAAAAAAGTTAAACCTAAGAACACAGAATATATTCCAATATTCCTTTCCAGCCTAAACTACAGTGATAAAAGATTTGAACCTGATACAGTTTTCTTTTATTTATTTACAGTTTTGTCTATTTATTGAAGTTTAAAATTTAGGGAAATTTAATTGTATAACATATTATCCAAGTGGTAAGTTAATATTCTCTATGATGAATTTTGTAGATTTGATTATATAATTTACCATTTTTTTAAATTACTAGTTTTTTCAATATGTTTTAAGTATTCTATCAACTAGTTTTTATTATTTCTGACATAATAATTATTAAAATGTATGCAGTACTTTGTGCAAATCCAACACTGTTATAAGACGGCAATCAAAACAGAAGAGTTAGCATTTCTCCATATTGTTAACCTTCAAAACACTTCTATTAAATTTATGAGCTGATCTAATCATAATTACCGTATATATAGGGTCTTTTATTTAAATGTATTTGGTACCCATTATTTAAGCTCTCCCTATCCTCATTCTTTCTATCCTTTCTAGACTCTACTGACTAATATTCTACTCTATTTCTGTGACATCAATTTGTGAAGTGTTCAGATATCAGGAGAACATTAAATATTCATTTTTCTGTGCCTGGCGGATTATCTCATCTATCATGTGAATATTTCTTAAGTAAATGGTATTTCACATATATCTCATAGGCTTTCCAGTCCTTTCCTCCCTCTCTTCCCTCTGTTGACTTTTCTCTTTCATTCTCTTTATCTCTTGCCTGATTCTCCTATTAGTTCAATCCCTCCTTTCTTCTCTTCCTATATTCTTTTCTTCCTTTTAGCTTCGGTCTTACTGGCTTATTTTAAAATCTAAGTCTTATTAATAACAGTAAAATACCATAATTTTAATATTATTTTGCATATCTAAAATTATTTTTATTTTTAGTAAGATTGTCAAATATTTTTGTTTCTAATATTTTATTCTTCTCCCCAATTATATGTCCTGAATATTAATGCCTTTGTTTATACAGGCTTACTTCAGTAGCCGAAAAACTCATATTCAAGACCTACTTCCCTTGATCCTGTGAAAGGGTATAAAAAAATAGAAAATCAGACATCACAGAGTTAAAGTCATTGAATATCAAACACTGTGCAATATTAAGCACTGTGTTAACTCGGGCAATTCTTCAAAGTGAAGGGCTTTGGTATCATCAAGTCAGTTGACTAAAATCACCATCATTCAAAGGCTTTTCTTTCAGGAAGAAATCTTTCTAAGTCTCTCTATTCTGAATCTTCAAGGAAACAACAGTCACTTATTTATGGATATTTTTAATACATAGGTTTGCCTCATAAATTCAAAATATAAAAATTCAATTAAAAAGATGTTGAATTATTCTAATATTATTGGTCATTTTGTACAGAATAAACATTCATCATTTACTTATAGTGTATTTGCTTTCCTTGTGTGATAATGAAAATCAATATCATAAAAGTACAAATAAAAGGAATTGAAATTTATTATGCATTTTAATGTGATTTCTCATTATAAATTCATTTTAACATTGATTTCTGAAAAGTATATTTAATTTCTAATTGATGTTTATTAAAAGCCTTAGTGGTGCTTTATATAATCAGGACTTCAAAAATATGAAGGCTAGAGTTTACCAAATTTTAAAAAAAATGTTTATACTTCATTGACTTTGTAAACTTTAAAAAATAGTTTATTTAAAATAATAGTCATCTTTAAAACAACACTGAGATTTCGTCTCACCCCACAAAGAATGGCTGGTATTTCAAAATTAACCAGCAACACATTCTGGTGAGGATGTGGAGAAAAAGGAAAGCTTCTCCAATATTGGTGGAAATGCTGACTAATACAAGCACTATAGAGATCAGTGTGAAGATTCCTCAAAAATCTAAGATTAGAGGTCTCATTTGACCCTGATATGCCCCTGCTGGAGATATAGACAAAATAAAAGATTCATATCACAACAACATATGTGCACCCATGTTCATAGCAGCTCAGTTTGTGATTGTTAAATCTTGAAAACAGCCCAAATGTCCATTAACTATAGACTGGATAAAGATTTGTTTGAAAACAAAATACAGTATTATTCTGCTATAAAGAATGATAAATTTGAGTCATTTATACTCAAGTGGATATACATTGAGGACATCCTCATAAGTGAAATAAATAGGTCATACATGTATAAATGTCATGTCTTTTCTCTGGTATCAAAAATTGAAGATGTAAATGAGTTATAGAAACTGAAAATGTAAATGAGTTCTAGATATTTTGAAATAGAAAATATTCAAAGGGAAATGGGGTGTAATGAGGTGAAAGAAAGAATGTGATTGTAAAATAAAGAAACAGCTTATGTATATAGAGGGTAAGGGATGTAGGTTAGGTAGGAGAATAGAAAAAAATGAGAATCAAATTATGTCATATACTGGCACAAATTCTCAGTGTTGAGTGTGATCATGATGTGCATATATAATTTACCAATGAAGATTTTAAAAATGATTGTTTCTAGTAAAATGGATAATAATGTGTTCAAATTTATTTTTTTTAATTTACCCAATTAAACACATGAAAATATTTTTAAAGAGAAGTTAGAGAGGGCAGGGTAATAGGAAAAATTAGAATCAAGATATATCATGTACAGATACAAATGTCCAATGATGAATGTGATCACAATATATACCCAAAATGTACCAATAAACTCAAATTAGAAGAGGGCAGGGATGGGCAGGGAAATGGAAAAACATGAGAATTAAGTCATGTCATATATTGGTACAAATTTTCAATGTTAATTGTTATCACGATGTGCATATGAAATGTAACAATAAAATCGATTATTTAAACAATAAATAGAATCAAAAACAAAAATCCTTACATAAATTAAATAAGTAAAAACACATTTCAAGACTACAGGATAGATTATCACATCAAGGATTTTGACACTGATACAATCAACCCATTTTATCAAAATTTCTCAAATTTTACTTGTACTAACTTCTGCATTTAATTCAGTACAGTTTTTGACATATAGTTTCCTATATTTATGTCTACATTCAAGATACTTCATAGCTTCAACATTACAGGGATACTTAGGCTATTTTTAATAGCTATATTCCCTTTTCCTCTATGTTTCAAAGCAATATGTAAATGGGGTCATGCAGTATGTAAATGTCTAAATTCATTTTTCTGCCTCAGCACAATTTCCTGAAGAGTAATTCAATTTGTCCTTTGTATACTGTTATTGCTTGGTACCATTCTGCAGGTTATCAAATCACTCCTGAAACTGAAATGGCTTTTACATATTTCAAAATGGCATCTTCTTTCAGTAAATAATGTATGGTCATGTGACACAATGTAGTATCACGGTCTTAATTAAAATGTATTGGAAGAAGGTAGGTGAAAAAGGTTTATCTTTGGAGGAACTCAACATTTTCTTTGCATAACCTGGTAGGATCCTTTCTTGTAATCTTGACAATGGTTCAAGAGGTTTCTCCTGATAACTTGCTTGTGGATTTTCGGTCTGATTGTTTTGTCCATATTCTTAGCAAACATTCTCTGAAAGTTCTTCTTATCAGGAGCCCAGGGCTCACCTCAAATTCCTCATCCTTGGGGCTTCTGTGTCTCTATGTGCATCACTATAGATGACAGCAATCTAACAGTGAAGAAACAGAAATATTCCACAGTGGAGTTTTCTGTCCTGTAGGTCCAATTGCCTTTTTTTTTTTTTTTTTTTTTTTTTTTTTTTTTTTTTTTTTTTTTTGAGACAGGGTCTCATTTCATAGCTGAGCTTGGCCTTGCACTGGACAGGTAGCCCAGGCTGGGCTCAAACTTGGGACAATTCTTTCATTTCAGCCTCAGAAGAGTTCAAATTACAAGCAAGTACTTCCACACCTGGCCTCATTTTTATCATACTGTTATAACGCACACTTTTTTTTACAGATCCACAAGGCTATATTTTTATGTATCACCTCATAGTGATTGGCATAGAGTCTGCTTCAAAATATTTAAGTGAATAAATGAATAAAGAACTGACAGGACATTATTTTAAAATAGAATGAATAAAGGTATGAATACATTTTTAAAGAGAGGAAAATTCCACTCAATGAAGCCCGATTCTTTGTGATTTTATTCAATACAGATGCTGAAATGCGTGATTTTCTTGACCTCTTTCCTGACTTCACATTGAAACATACCAGAATTCTTTGTTCTCTTTTATCTAGAATAACCTATCAGACTCTATGCTTAATTATTGTAGTTTTATGTTAGTTGTGCATATGTGTAGGTATGACTTTTCTGAATGGTTACTTCTTGGGGCTAGGTAAAGAAACAGTGTAGTCAGTAACTACTTTTTAAAAGAATGAGTACTATTTTAATTAAAAATATCTTTTGGGGCCAGGGATTTAGGTCAGTGATTTCAGCACCTGCCGTGCAACTGCAAGGGCCAGATTTGATCCCTAGTTAACACATACAACAATGCAGGTCAGGGTGACTCACAGAAATATGAGGATTTCTTTGAGTTTGAGGCTTACTTTGGCTACATAGTGAGCTCAGAGCCAGCTCTATATACAAAGTGAGACTCTGTCTCAATAAATAAATAAATAAAATAATTAAAAAAATAACTTTTAGCTTTCTACACTATTTACCCTACATAAGATGTAAAGCATTCATTTCATGGTTACTAGAGAATGAATGCATTAGTTACAACACACATTGCATTTTAAATTCCTCAGGTAGCATGTCAGTAGATAATCATATTGCAAGGAGGGATTCAGCTCAGTTGTTCAGGAGCCTGCCGTGCAAGCACCAAGTCACGAGTTTGATCTCTGGTACAAAAAAAAAAAAAAAAAAATAGAAATAAATCATATCACCATATTTTATACATCTTAGCCACACTATTTTGTGGTCATAAACACACTGCAAATTTTTGACTCTGTCTTCTTAGTTTAAATAAAAAATTTACCTCCTTCCTATGCAGATGCTTTAAATTTAATATCTGCTTTTCTCAGATATTTTATATCAAAATCACAAACATCAGTGAGATATTTGGATATGGGCAGGTGAGGAAGTGGTTAAATCATCAGGACAGAGCCCCTGTGGTGGGATTTGCATCTTGACAGTGAGGGTGTAGAGCTTGCCAAGTGAAGAAGCATGAAAAAGAGAACTATTCTCAAACCACAGAGAGGGCTCTCACAAAGAAGGGAACTTGCAGGCAGCTTAGTCTGAGGCTTCTCAGCTTACAGAACTGTGAGAAACAAATGTCTATTAAGTAAAACCCTGCTGTCCATGGTAATTTGTCATTGCAGCCCTGCAGATTATCAGTATAGTGTTTTTCAAATGTATATTTTTTGAAATAAGTAAACAAATTGAGTAATCATAGAATCTTCATTCCTACTATTTAAAAATGTTTCCTCTTACAGGAACATCAAATCTTGAACATTTCAGTAAATATAAATGAGTATTAAATGCATAAATGTGTAGAATCTGACACATTAATATCACAGCTGCTTAGCTGTGGTTTTATTCCACCTTGTGCTCCTGCCCTGAAATAGTGAATTATCACAAGAATAAAAACAATAGCACCAATCAATAATGGACTAAAGCTCTATATTGCAGACTAAAATAAATCTTTTATTTTCCTAAGTTCATTGTCTCATGTAGTTGTTGTAATTATGGAAAATAAATTATCATTGAAAGATTCCAAACAGCTGAAATAATCTTGAACCAAAGGGAATAAATCTGGAGACATCATAGTACCTGACTTCATCTTCAACATTATCATGTATAAAGAGCATATTATTGCTATCAAGAGTAAACACATAAATCAGCCAAACAAAAGAAAGAAATTGTAAATAAACTTATGAATTTATAGCCAAGATATTTTTCCACAAAAATAAAAAGAATAGAGCAGGGAAAGAATAGTATGTTCAGTAAATAGCAGTAGAAAACTTGATATGCATCTATACACAAGACTCTGGTCATATACAAAAATCAACTAAAATGGATTGCACTCAAATATAAGACTCAAAACTATGATACTATTAGAATAAAACATAGAGAAAACATCATTGGTGTAGGCAAAGACTATTGGTCTAAGATCTCAAAAGCACAAGGAACAAAAGAAGATACACAGATGGAGTTACAGCTGACTCAAAGTATTTGCTTAGTAAAAGAGATTATCAACAGAGTGAAGCCCCCTATCATGAGTGAACATATTTCCATACCATGAATCTGAGTTAGTAACCAGGCACCTGGAGTTAATATCCATAATATGAAGAACCTCCAATAGTTCAATAAAATAAACCTGGATAAAAACATACAAAATAATTCAAAAAGAGACTACTCACAAGAAGTAAAATTGGCGAACAAATTTAAGAAAAATTCTC
>PVIR01011822.1:0-46150 GCA_004026965.1 Petromus typicus | reverse complement strand
AAATATTGTTCTATAAGGGTGTTGTTAAAATTTAGTTATTTTTATTTATTGTATTGATGTTTCAAAATTTAAAGTTCTAGATTGGAAGGCACACATCTATGAATTATTACAACACTTTAAGTGTTTTTGAAAATCTACCACTGTTTCTACTGGCACCTAAATAGACTATATCATTCTAAATTCAATAACTCCAAAATGCTTTCCACTTTATCTCTTCAGCATTTTCTTATTTTTAAGTACAACATTAGACCTTCCTTTTTCACAATACCTTACACACATAAAGTTTTCCCCTTTAGTCTACCTCATGCAGTAGAATTAACTACCATTTTCTGTGTCTTTTACCTCACAATTTTCCGATCTCTCCCTGAAGACTAGAATCACATGAGCATATATTATATATGTTTATTACCAAGCATCTCTCATAGAAAATATAGTTATAGGGCCGGGGATATAGCTCAGTGGTTCTGGTGCCTGTCTTGCAAGCGCAAGGGCTAGGGTTCATCCCTGGTAACCACATAACAATACTGGGCATGGAGACTCACCCCAGCAGCAACCAGTACCACATACACAGTGCTGGGTGTGGTGGTTCACACCTGTAATCCCAGCACTCGGGAGGCAGAGGCAGGAGGATTGCTGTGATGTGAGTTTGAGGCTGAGCTCAGGGCCAGCCTGAACCACAAAGCGAGACCCTGTCTCAAAAAACCTTTAAAAAAAAAGAAAATATAGTTATAAAGTTTCGTTTATGAGTAGGTGTTGCAACTATCACAGAGTATTCTTTCTTCAGGAAAGGTAGGAAAATTCTGCTTTCTTTTCTTGAAAGTTCAAGACATTGACAGCATGAATGGTATGCTAAGTCCTTGCATTTATAAGTGCATCTACTTACTCACTCTTTAGGACTTGCATTTTCAAAATGTATTTTTATTGAGTAGCCATCAATTTTTTTGTTGATAAAGAAATGTTTTCCAATTTTATTGTCTAAACATAAATATTTCCTAGTATGGAAGTGAAATTCATTTTCTTATTATTTCCTCTTATTTTTATTCTTTGGGGCACACAGAGACCAAGTTAAACCATTCCTTTCTTATTTATTGATAGGTGTTTGATTTGTATAAGAAAGGGTAATTATACCAATCACATTCTGATCATTTGTATTCTACCCTTTCACCTGCTGCCCTCATCATCCAAGCTTTTCTACTCTAAGTTATTTTTAACACAGCACAAAACAATGGAAACATGAGAAAACAAGACAAAATGATATCTCAAAAAATCCCTAACTACCAGAGGCACTGAAGTAGAAGTGGTTATAGGCAAAGAACTAAAAACACAAAGTGATTTAAAATATTTGAACAAAGAAAGGATGAAACAAGCAAATTCAAAAGATATTTAGTGAGTTTAAAGAGGATTTGAAGAAAGAAAATTAATAAAATGTTCAGCAAGCTTAAAGAAGACACAAACAAGCAATAGGCTGATAAAATTAAATAAGACAGTACAAGATATAAATGACCCTTGTAGTAGAGAGTTAATTTTTTCTTCTACAAAATAGCCCTTCAGGAAAAAAAAAAAAAAACTAGCTCTCATCTTGATTCCTTTATTTTCTAAAATTTATATCTTGAGTCCTTTTACTTTCCGCCAAGCCAAACTTTCCCATCCTTTCAAACAACTTTTTGATCTGCCATGGCCAGTATATCTGTTACCTCATTATAGTCACTGAGAAAACAAGTGTCTTGTGTAAGTCAGGGAAGGTTTTTAATTATTTTATATTTACATTTACATAGTCATATATAGCTCTGTATAAATTGAAGAATAAATTGAGAACACTGAGAGATCTCTCCAGAACATAGTTGTCTTGGTTTATGACGAAGTCAATTCAGCTGAAGGTTCCAACATAGCTAAGAATACATTGTGCGTGAAAAAAGTTTTTTAAATGGTTGCAATGAGGCAAAAGGTAATGGTTACCCTTACAGTATGCCAGAAGTGTAAGATTACTAAGAATGTTTCTTCAAAGAGCCATGCTTGACTCCATAGAAAGTAGTTAGGGGAATGTTATGAAATTGTTAGCATCTGAATTACTGGGTTCACATTTCAGATCTGTTCACATTGTACACAGTGGGATACACGGCTAAAAAATGAAAAATATTTTTTATCTTATTAAAGGAGAAAATATGAAGACATTTTAATATATTATAGAAAGTATATTATACATTGTGATGATACTTGAAAATAAGTCAAATAACAAGAGAAGAGAGTAGAGCCACTGATTCGGTTCTTTTGGAATGACAGATCTCTGTAATTACTTCATTGAATCCATGAAGCTTTCTCACTAGATAGCTACTATCATTAGTTGTTGTGTGTTATGGTTTAGAACTAGAGTATATTTAAGTCTCACATGTTCAGAGGTAAGTTTTTTGAAAGAGGATTTGATTGAGAAAAATATAGCTGATTTGTTGCTGGAAGGTGGACTTTGTTTGAATGTGGGCCAGTGGAAATATGACCTGGAAAGATGTATCTCCCTCCACAGATATACCATGTGTCTTCTGCCTCCAGGCTACCATGACATAAGCAGCTTCACTACACAAAAGGCCCTTGATGATGTTTTAACCTTAGATCCACCTGCTCATCAAATGAAACTTCTCAGACTATGAACCAAAAATCTCTCATCTTAAGTGATGAGTGTCAAACATTGTGACTCATCATCAAGGAAAATAATTAATACATGAACTGGAGGTTTTGTTATCAGACCTGGGATTGTTTCCCTTGTTTTACTTGAGCATGTCATTTAGAAGCCTCTGGATCTGTCTTGTGAGACAAGTTTGAAAGGGTTTCAAGACATAACCTAGAAAAGACTTAGCATGCCTCAAGCTGAGCGTGGTGAGAAATTATCAGAATTTAGAGAAAGAGAAGGCTGACATGAATGCAGAGTAAAGACTGAATTTGGGAGATTTCAACTGGGAACAAGGACTCCAGTGACAGTCAGACTTGGGATCATATGTATTGTGATCTGGCAGAAAATGTGTCTGCATTTTGCTTAGGTCCTGAGACTTTGAAGAAGACTAAAATTAAGGATACCCAGCTAATTAATATGGTGGAAGTATATCCAAGGCAGCTTAACGCTCCAGCTGTAGCATGCGTACTATTGATAACCTTCAACTGTGTTTTTCCCTCCTTTCCTTTTTCCCTCCTTCCTCTTTACTTTTTTCCATCCTACTCCTTTGTCTAATACCATGTTTTTTCTCTTTTATAACTGTGGACATACCTGTTTGAAATGAGAGAAAATTCCAACTATAAAGCAGGAAAGTGCCATAATGTGGGGGGAAAGCTCAGTCTTTCCATTAGTGTGCTAGGTCAGACTGAAAACATCAACCTTAGGCTCCAACAGAATCAAGTGAAGCATCATCCACCATACAGATGAGAATTAGGTGGTTCCACAAATATGAAATGGAGCACCAATGAATGATAGCTGAAGGAGAGGACTCAAAATTAAAATTTAATTTAAGGAAAAATGTGAAGGTGAAAATCTACTTCACAGCCAGAACATCAGGACATGAGATCATCTATAAAACACCTGAGAAGTTAGATTAGGAACTTGAAAAGAAATTTCAGGTTATTGGTATTGAGTATGATGAGATCTGGGGATATTTTTCCCTGATATACTAGGTTTATGTTATCTTGGTAATGGATTAGATCCACATATATAGTGTTGGGGTCATGAATATAAATTTTGGTCCCCAAACAGTCTGACCATTCTATAGGTTCTGTGTTCTTGTTCTGTACTTTTGGACTATTGTAACAAATATACTATAAACTGACTAGATATAAAGCAAAAGAAATTTACTTCTCAAAGTTCTAAAACAAGTCACCAGTATATTAATGTTGGGAAATGATACACAAACCCCCTTAGGATTTTTTCATAAGGTCCTAATTCTAGTCATAAGCATTCTACTCCCATGAACTAATCCTTTTTCTGAAATCTCCACTTATTAATACAACTGGATTATGATTTCAACATATAGATTTTTGGAGGAAAAAGCATTCAAACAATGGCAGACACTCCAAACAATCGGTATTACTGCCTATTTGAGAAGCTTCAATTACTTCTTACAGCTTTTGACTAAATCTGTATTAGTTATATCATGTTTCCTAAAATTATTCCAGTCTATAAGAAACTAAAGCTTTGTCTCTCTGGCATCCCTGATCTCTATAATTTCTTGAGTACCATCTACAGTGGTTTAGATAGAAGAGTTTACCACCAGCATATTATATGACTATTAATCCTCCATTAGCTGTAAACATAGAAGCTATAATTTATCTTTATAATTCCTGGAAAGAGTAAGCCTACCTTACATATCTCACTCATGAACATTTCTAAATGTTTTTCTCTTCATGTCTTCCTCCTCAGTTCCATCCTTCTACTCATTTGGCAGTCAGTGTTCCATGTATTACCCATTTATCCTGTTACTTTTCTTCTTCCAGTTTTATATCATGCTCTCTAAGGGGATCATCACCTCATTGTGTTTTCTTAATGGGAGGAGAGTCTATCTTCAGTTACACAGATGAGTAAGGATACAGAGGAAAATGGATCTATCATTTCCATTTAGACTACATATCACTTCATCTCCTTAAGAAATACAAGCTCCAGAGAAATTTCATTTTTTCCTAGATACATTCTTATTTATATAGATTTTTTTATATAATGTGTGTGTATTCATTCCTACTGGTAATTTTCAAATCCCTATGGAAAGTCAGCTAATGATTAATTCATATTTTCATACCCTATATTATTATATGGAACACCTCTCTTTGGTGGAATAAGAAATAAAGTATACTTTATGTCTCTGAATAAAGTACACACAGTCATCAAAAAGAAACAGAAGTCTATAAACAAAATAATTAAAAAGATAGGGAAGATGTAATTTGTTTGAATGTTAGAGGGATGATTCAAGGAAATCCACAGAGGAAGAAATGATAGAACTGGTCCTTGAAATAAGTGGTTCTTTTATAGAATGGAGTATTATTCTTCCATTAAAAATGATAAGATTGAACCATTCTTACTCAAATGAATATACCTTCAGGACATTCTCATAATTGAAATAAATAGGTCACAGATGTGTAAATATCATATCTTTTCTCTGGTATGAGAAAAGGAAGATGTAAATGAGTTCTAGTATATATAGTTGATACTGTGAAATAGAAAATATTTAAAAGGAAAGAGGGTGTAGGGGTAAATAATGAAGGGAAAACAAATGTTAAAAGGAAACAAAGCTCAGGTATGTAGAGGGTAGAGGGTTGCAAGTGAGTGGAGGAAGGAGGAAAAAGAAAAAAATAAACACTGTTAAATAGCAAGAAAAAATGACATACCTGCAAGATAACAGAGAGGGAAAAAGACAGACACAGAACAATTCATTTTTTAAAAAATGGTATTATGAATTACTTTCTAAAGAGCAAAGGAAGGTACTAATAGAACCACATTCCTGAAAAGTTAATGCAAGAAGTTAAAATATGTGGCAACATTAAGAAGAAAGTGTAAAGATATTTCAGCACCAATAGTAAAGAATGTGACAGGTAGAGGGAGGGAAATCAAAGCATAAGAAATGACTGGTCATTTTGTTTTTACAACTTCCATGTCTCATATCTTTCTTTTCATTATCTTCCATAACAACGATTAAAATTAAAGTGTGCTAAATTAAGAGAGAACATGGATCTATATATCTTGAGAACGATGCTTTGGAAGACATGAAAAGAATAAAAATAGATAATGATTTCCTATCACAAGCCATATAGACATATAAGGAGGAATGAGTTTCTATAAATGCTCACACAGACTCCTTTGAACAGGAAAAGCTAACCAGAAAATATTTGGTTGTCTATATTATTCTTATATTACATTTAAGTGTTTAAAATGATCTTAGGACAGAAAGCTGTAGTAGTCACCCTTCTGCTCAATGCAAGGGTAAGACTTCTTCTTATGTTACATATTCTCTTATTTATTCATAACTGAACTATAGTGGCACATGTTGCTGCATCAAGTATCTGAAACTTTGTGTGTTTCCATATCATACACTCTTTTGAGTTGAAGTATAGAAGATGCATTTTCCATGAGAATCAAAGTTTGCAAATCCAACTTTCAAAATATCCAGCATGGTCTCTCACCAGGCTGGAACAATTTTAATACATCTACGAACTAATTCACTACAATGAATGCAGTCATTATGTATTGTAAACATACTAATAAGAGTAAAAGAAAAAAAAAGTAGATGCTGTCCTAGAAGTCTGTTAAAGTTTCTGTTTCTGGGCTGTTCCCTTGATTGCTGTTTCCCCCATTGTCTTTCTTGTTCACATATAAAAATATATATGTATAAATATATTTTATCCTATATTTTATGAAGATATCCAATATGCAAAAGTTGCACAAATTTTATAATGTGTATCCATTTAACCACCACCGAGATTTTATAATTGACATATATTTTTTACCATCTGTTTTCCTCTGCACTCATCATTTTATCTTATTTTTGGATGTACATCAAAATAGTAATAGATAAGAACCCTTTCTAATTTTCCTAACAAACTTGAGGCAGGGTCTTGCCTTCTAGTTCAGACTGGCCCTGAGCTCATCCTCAAACTCACAGCAATACTCCTGCCTCTGCCTCCCGAGTGCTGGGATTACAGGGGTGAGCCACCAGGCCTGGCGCTGTGGTATATGGTACTGATTGCTGCTGAGTGTGAGTCTCCAGGCCCAGTATTATTGCATGTGGTTCCCAGGGATCAAACACTGGCCCTTGCACTTACAAGGCAGGCACTGGAACCACTGAGCTAAATCAGTTGGCCCCCAAACAAACATTTTAACATGAATATAATAAACTATAGTTCAATAATTGTAAATGACTGTTTAGTTTTAGTAGGCAAAATTTGTATGCAATGAAAAAACACAGACTTTAAATATCATTTGTTGAAATAATCCCATTGCTGTTAATCTCTTTATCCTTCTGAAAAGTTTCATAAAGTGTTTTAGTCTATTTGTGCTGCTATAACAAAATACTTGAGACTAAGCAGTTTTATAAAGAACATTATTAATTTTGAAGCCTAGAAAGCAAAGACCATGGACTCATTATTGGGAGAATATTCATGTGGCACTCTCTCATGGAAGAAGGGAAACAAGCAAGAGGAGGAAGGCAGAGCCCAAGATACACTTTACAGCCTTGAGCCTTTCCAGAAAACTCAGCACTGATCCATGCATGGGAGTGTAGCTTCATGGCCAAAGGATGCCCCACCATTGCTCCAGTGGGGATTAAATTTACAAATACTTCTGGAGGACATATTCAAAACAAAGCAGATAAGAGTTGACAGTTTTTCTTTTCCCACCCAAAAGTGATAGAGCATATTCTTTATTTGTAATAAGACTTTTCTTACTACACTGAAATGGACATGTGACTTCCAGCTATAGAGACTTTTAAATTGAGAACACTCAATTCATGTATTGTTCCCTGTGCTGACCCCAATTTGCCATGTTGGTCTCATTACTAGGGTCGGTTATAATGCTTATTTGAAGTGTTTGCAGAAATTAAATAACAACTGCCTAATAAATGGTTATAGTTCTATTAAGAAATCCCAAGATTATAGTGCACATTATTCCTAATGTAAAAAAATAATAATAATTGAATGTAAATGCAGTGCCCTTAATCGTAAATGCACTAGAGCTCAGTTATTGCTAAGATGGTGACTTGAGTCCTCCAGTCAGTACAGATAAATGGCCACTTTCTCCAGATGTGCTTCATGCTCCTGCATGAGGTTCCTCAAAGAGAAAAAAAAAGTTATATCTATTGAAGTGACTTTCTTGATTATAGGGGTAAAATAAAGAAAATTTTAAACATACTAGAGAGGTGGATTCTTTAAAGACTTGTACACTTTAAGGGTATTTCATGTGTAGTAAAAGGCAAAATTATGCCTTTATTTTCTTTTAGAATGATAAAGAAAATGTCTACTGGATTTACATCTTCCCTATAATGAGTATGAACTAAACAATTATGATAGTCCTCTTTACTTGTTCATAAGCAAAGAGCCAAACCAATCCAAAAAATTTTTTTAAACTCACTAGAGAAGAAATCCAACCCTAAAATTGTGGCAAGTGCAATAATTTATGTTAAACTATCAAACCATAAACAGATTATCAGGAAGATGAAGGAAAATAGGTGAATGGAACAATTTAAGTTCTTTCCTTCATACATATTAATGAAGTTACTAACATTCCATCAAGAAAACATATTTTTGGTTGTTTTCCTCTAGTAATACTTTCCTTATATTCAAATTTAATTCAGGCTTTTTGGAACTGTAGGGGAAGAGAGCTTAGTTGACTCACCTTGGGTTTGAACGTGTAATCCTAATCTGGTCAGCACTAAGCAAACTAAGGTAGCCATTTGAACCAAACCACAGTATATGGAGGGAGAAAATTTTGAGAATTTAGTTTTCAACATACTTTTTGTTTAAAGAAAGTAAGTATACATAATAAAGAAATAAGCCCTGTTTTCTTTGGGTCTATGGAAGGGTTTCATAGGAGAAAGACACATATAGATTCTTCCAAGCTTAGCAGATCCATCTTTCAGAATGATGCAAAAGTTCTATCCAGGATCAAATTAAAATAACAGACTTACTGAAAAGAAAGATTATTGTTTTTCTGACCTGACTTGTTTATCCAAATGTAATCCATTGGTTCTTTTTTTTCAAACTAGATCTCTAGTTACCATGGCAACCATGTTATATAATTGTTTAGTCTAGTCAGTGGTCGATTTAATCTTTAAGGGGTGTCTGTCTTAGAACAGTATTAATAAAAAATAATTCTACAGTAAAGTATAAGCATTTTCCAGAATAAAAGACTTGCTTTGAAGATTTCTTGCTTAGTGCAAAAAGCAAAAGATAAATCAGATATATTCCCTCTATGGAGGAGGTAGAAGATGGTAGTAAGAATCTTGTGAGCATAAAAATGGAAATTAAACAATCCATACATCTTCTGTCCACAAAGTGAAGAAACCATGGAGGTCAAATTCATTTGCTTTCTGCAAGACGTTAAGTACTAAACTCATTTGAGAGAAGAACACCCTCAGCCAGGGACAGATTTTTAGAGTGTAATAGTATCTAGGAATGGCAGGACCACACTCTGTACCAAATGAAATGAATACTATAGTAGAGGGACTTGAAATAGAAAACTTAGAATTACAATTTTATTCTCTAAGGGAGTGCATGGATAATACAGTAATTTATTTCCACCTGCAGTTTCTAGTATTTTGTTAGACACAATGAGGAGAAGACATTCTTGCAATTTCATAAACACTTCCCAAAGGAAAGAGAATAATACAGCCTAGATATCTTTTATAAATGTCAAGTGGATACACTATGAGATTATAGAATACATAGAAGCTGCTAAATAGGATGTAGATCTTGAATGTTCCTTGGAGAATAACTATTTTCACTTTAAATGGAAGATTATTGCTTCTTTTTAGAGCTCTACCACAGTTCACTCAGGTCCCAAGAATCTTGACTATGGGCTGGGATGATTCATTTGGAAGACAGGATAAGTGCAGAAATACCAAGAAGAGAGAAACCCCAAGTTCCTCTCTGTCTTTGATCTGACTAAAGCCCAGTAAAACAGGACATCTCTGTTTCTCTGTGTAGACTCTGAGTGGCAGACTGAGTTTCTTGTCTGCTACATGCTCCTGAGTTCATACTTAACTTTGTCCAGTACCCTAGATTCCTCAAACATTTTTTCAAATAGCTTCCTAAACTTAGAGTGGATTCAGAAAATTTTGGGAGTTTAGTTTTTTTGTTTTTTTTTTTGTTGTTTTTTTTTTTAATGTTGGAGAGAAAATATAATGCTTGTCTCTTTCCCAGTACCTGTAAAATAGGCAAATGCAATTAAAATACTTCACGGCCACAGGTAACACCTTTTCCTCTCCAACAGGTGCTAAAGGAAGAAAGTCACAGCTTTTCACACCCATCTTGAAGCCAATTTTTAAATTGTGACTTTCTTAATTTTGTTCATATGCATATTTATCAATACATATTCTTACAAAGAAAAAATAGAGGTGCTGATAAGTCATATTTATTCAGCTTCAGTATACCAGCCTGTTATATATTCATGCATCCTCCAGCAGATCTGAACTTTAAATTCAGTTATGCCACTTCTGATTCACTATCAGAACAGTATGTGGGAAGAATATGAAAACTAAAAATGTGCATGTGCACCTGAATTATGCAGCTTTTCTGGAATATGAACTTCAACTGTTCTTGCCAGCAGTAAAGGTACCATTCCTAATATAGTAGTGGAAATAACATGAAGTGGGGAGCAAGTCCAGCTCTTTCTCAGTATTGAACTGTCATAAACTAAACTCCCCTTACAAACAGGAGTAAAGTTTGAATGACACAGAATATAGTTGACTGAGCATGTATTTTAAAGTACTGTGTGAAACTAAAGTTTCAGTTTCTCTGAGCTTGATCTCTTACATCCATAATCAAAGTTTGAATCAAAGAAATGACCGATAGTCAAAATTATATAAGCTTTGACTCTTGCATTATTTTCAGCTATTCTGTTTCTGAATGGCACTGTCATTCTTGGAAATGTTATATTTGGTTCTGACTATTTTATTTATTAGTCAGCATAGCTTAGGTTACACTAAGCTACAAACAATGTAATTGCTTTCAGCATGAAAGACTACTTCCCACTCCTGTCTATTATGGGCCAGCTGGGACCTGATTCAATATTATCTTTATAGGCAAACACAACTTGTCAGAATATGTAAGACAAGGTAATATATGGCAGAAATGAGAAGAGATATAACCAATCCCATACTGATCTTGCAGCTTCTGCCCACAGTGATAATATCATTTCCTTCTATTTTTTATTAACAAAATCACAGAAGTATTAATAGATAAATTATACTTGCCACAAATATTATTATTTTTATACTTAAAATGGTTATGTACAGTATGTGTTAGGCATAGGGAATATAAAAAATTACAGTTGTTATCCACAAAATCCTCGGTCTAGTGAAGGGAACATGTTGAATTTCTTGTATATAATTATAGGGTATGAGTTAGAAGTGAGAGTGAACAGTGTTGACATTGTGATGTTTTCTTTAAAATTTTAGTTAGGCTAGTCTATATCATGCTCTGGTATCATTTTTAAGGGGAATACTAACACTGGCTACATGATCACTGAAATACAATTGTTATTAACCAATCCTTAAAGCAATACTAAAACTAAATTTTCAAGATTCCTCAATGTCATGAGAATTTATTTACTTTATCATAAGTGAAAAAGAGATCAGCTCCTTCAGGAGGGAAAATTCATCCCTCAGCACCAGTGGCAAACAGGTTCACAACTTAGAAGCAGCCAACTCTGAATCTGCAGGACTTACTACACCACCTTAATGTAAAATATTTTAATTGCAAACAGTTTTGTCATTACTCAATAACATCATTTTATAGACTGTTGAGCTTATATTATTTTGAAATGTTATAGGAAAAGAAATAAAAATGTGAGAAGTATAGCTTATGTTCAGCTCCTTTGATTGTCTTTTCTTCAAATGCATCCTAAGAACTCTCAAAAATTGATCTTCACCCAGAAAATGCTGTAAATTCTGTATCCTAGATTCTGTTTCGAATTTCCCTTCATCACTCACTAAAGTCTAATTGGCTGCTTTGCACTCCGTTCACCTTTCTGCCTTGCTTCTCTTTCACAGAAGACTGAGTTGCATATGCCTGAGGCTGTCGTCTGACTCACAAGATCTCTCTACAGCGATCAATGCCTGCACTTATTTGATGGCATTTGATGGATCCTCCAATGATAACTCATGATGCTCACAATACAGTCTCTGCTGTAGTTGTTTTAGCAGCTGTAAGACTGGCCGGCTCTGCTAATCTGAATGTTAGACATGATCATATGTTCTGCTTTGGACAGTGAAATGTGAACAGGAAATATCTGTGCCACAGTTCTGCTAGAATATTGAATAGTCAGTATAAAATTTGAAATTTTTCCCTGTTCCTCATCAATCTCACCAAGGTCCTTTGTTCTGAAATCAGAAACCTAGAAACCTAGAACGTGTCATGAATATGAGAAATAAATGTCCACTATTTTAAAAGCATTGAAACTGTGAGTTGTTATAACACCAACAAACTTACCTGTTGTGACTGATGTAAGGCTAATATGAATTAAAATAATGTAGTTTTTTGTTGTGTTAAGAAACCTCACTAGGGCTTGATTATGTGTAGCAATGCATGTAAGACTTTAGAGTCTACCTTTATAAAAAATAAATTGAGTTTATTGGTACATTTGAAGATTATATTATGATCACATTCCTCGTTGAGAATTTGTACCTGGAAATGATGTATTTTGATTCTTATTTTTTCCATTCTTCCTCCTTTCCTTCAGCCTCCACCCACCTATATACATTTATATTCTATCAATGTCCTTTTAAAATTTTTTCCAAGCTCCACATATTTACAAAAGAAATAAAAGGCTTCAAAGCAGAACTTTAACCTCAAATGGAAAGTATTCCTTAAAAGGTAATCTTAAATATGTTCAGATAAATATCTTATCCAAGCTTTTTCCAAGGAATTATATACAGTGTTTCAGTGCCAGAATGATCATATCTGTAAGAAGTTCTTTGGCATTTACAAGGCCAACATAAAGTTGATATTAGAATTTGCAGGTCATTCTCAAAGCATGAGATTAAAGGAAAGAACTTTAAAGGTTTCAGATGGTATATATCAAGATATCCTCTGAAAAGGCTGAAGGCTCACAACTTTGGTATTTTATATAAAGGAATAACCTTATTTATTCCTAGATCACTGATTTTTATCTCTTTTAAGTAAATTTACTGAGGTTTTTTATGACTTTTATCGAAAAGTTGGTGGTCTGAACTAGACATAATATCAAGTAGACAAATGTACAGGTCATAAAAGCAAAGGTTTAAAGATTGAGCCTGTTGTGGCTAAATAAAAAGAAGACAGTGACCATATAAATCACACCACTGAGTAGTTAATGAGCAGCAGGGAGAGACTAGTCGGATCCACTCGCTTGAGCCCTCTTCTCTACTGCTTTCATCCTATACACTGAAACACTCTGAACATGAATTTACTCTAAAAATTATCCAAATCAATGTTTATTAATCATCAGCTTGTTAGCTGCTATTAAGTATATGTTATAATTCTTGTTTTTAAATGTCCATGGACAAAGAGATAATTTAAAATTCCTTTGTTTTATTTTTGTGATCTCATCATTCATGGGTATGTGGTGGGCACTTACAACTTTATTTCAAAGTCTATCAGACCATGGATGACCTTGATCCCAATTAATCCTAAAGAGGGCCAAAACCAATGGAAAAACCTTATATGTGGCAGTGTTCCATTTCTGTCTGTGAAAGTGTGTACATGTATGCTTGTGCAATTGTATAGATGTAGGTATTCTTGATATATTAATTTTTGGATAGTTTTTATTAAATTATTTGAAAATTTCTTTTGAAAACCAACTGTACATGAATCGATATACACGGTTTTATTCCTTTTTAGTTAAAAACCTACAAATTTTATGACTGTTAACAGATTTCTTGACTCTTCTTGGTTTTGTTTTTTAGCATTAAAACATGACTATGCGGAATGTGACCATGATGTGTGCATATAGAATATACCAATAAAAATTTGAATTTTTAAAAAAGCATGGCTAAAAATTCTGCCTTATAGAATTTTGGCCCTGGGCATAGGAAAGAAAATGTTATTTTCAATTTTTGTCTAATTGAATGTTATTTCAATTAGACAATAACTTCAGGAGTTTTTGTAGTGTATATACCACAGATTAAAATTATCAAAAGTATGATCATATCATGAAATAAACAGCAGTTAACTGATAGAAGCCCAAAGTGTATTGAAATATAATCTAGTGAAGTCTAGAATTAAGACAGCAAAGATGTAAAATGGAAAGAAACGTTGTAAATTAAGTCATGCCTGCAGTCACATTGCTCCAATATAAAGTTTAACACAAACTTTGATGTTATAAATCATATTTATATTGCAGACATAATGATAAATGGATACACCTGAGGCCATAATGTTAAGTAAAATAAATAAGACATACAGGATTAAATATTGCATTTTTGTCTTATATGAGAAAACTAAAATAAAGAACACAATAAAAAACATAATAAATACAAGATAGATATTTTGTAAAACTGAAGGGGTCCAAGAGATGGAGGCCAGGATAGAGGGAATGCTAAAGGGAAGAAAAATGTATTAAGATGTGCTAAGTACATGTATCAACTCTGCATGAAGAATATAATCATTATGTACCACAAACATGTAGCAATAACATAAAAATTAAAAATATATATGTATACAGTTCATCAAACTTTCAGGGAAATGGATGACAAATTATTTGAAGAAAAACTACACCTGTATACATTTCAGATCATATAAATATCCAAACAGAATGTTAAAAATCTGGGATGACTTCACTAATCCAATAATTACATGTTGATCACCCCCTTCATCTGTTTTCTTTTACAGTTGATAGTGTTTGAAACCAAACAATTTCATTCTAGTGTACAGCACTACTAAATTATGTGTAAAGCAAAGACCTTGAAATGATAAGATAATTTGAAGTAGGAAAAACAAACTGTGATCTAGTTACATCAAGACCCCTTTTTCCTAACATTGTGTAAAATGGATGCTCACCATCACCATCAGCATCAGTATAATAATGTTGTTATGCGAGTCATCTAGGCATCAATTTAGGACATTCTGAAATGTCCTAAATGCCTGAATATCTGAAATGGAGCTGAGGTGGTAATATTGGTACTGAGAAGTGGATATAAATACAGGACATTATCAGGAGAAACGTTTGACTCCACAGAGAATACAATAAATCAGTTGTTTACAGAAACATATCAAAACCCTATCAATGCACAGCAAGTGATAATTAAGTTGCAACTGATGGTAAGCTATAGAGTGGCCAGTGATTTGCAGTACTCCAACTGTGCAGCTGTGTCAGGGGTAAGCGGTAAGTCAGAGTCTGACATTTACTTTGTTTGGCTCATGTATTATTGTTTTCTTTACCACCTCATCCACACCACTTTTCTGCCTGGTGCATTTCCCTCAGTCACAGCATTGAAAATCTCACAAACTAACCGTACCCCCAAATGAGTAAAAAACAAGCATCACTCAAGGTTATCTTTGAAAAGGAGAGATACTCAATGATGAGACAGCAGAAAACTTCAAGACTACTAAAAATGAAAGCTGAATTTGAAAGAAAATACTAATAGACCTTCATAAATTATGGATTCATTTTCCATGCCTATTTTGTGCAGGTAACTATCCAGTCAAGGCCTAAAATGTTCAAAATTATTTGCCACACAAACATAAAAAAAGAAAAAAAAAAACTTACATTGAAAGAAAAGCCTTTGCATTAAAAAAAAAAAAAAAACAGTATTACCATAAAGAACAGAAACAATTACTGACGGCCCTCAATCCACCAAATTTGTTTGGATAAATAGCATCATTCATAGGGAATAACTAAGCTAAGAAATCTTTTACTATTGGTAAAGAGTTGATCCTGCCTGCTGATAAGTAAACATTCCACCCCAAAAAGTGGAATAGAAAGGGATAGAAAAGAACTGGACTAAAATGAACCAAAATCCTGAGGGCAAACATTAAGTCCTATAATTTCATATCCCCCTTCTGAGTCATAGAAGAGATCTATGTTCTAGATGACTGAGACTCCTCTACCTGTATGATCTTGCTGGTGGTAGCTCATCTGACTTCTGTCTTGGGGTGGGTTGGCTCATGGACTCCAGATTGCCTTGGCAAAGTTTCCACACCTCTCACATCTTCAACTTCCTCGGGTTTCTGCTGTTTGACTTTATTCCCACAGATGCATGCATTGCCTACAAGAGTATTTTTGCCTGGCCTCTTCAACCTTACTTTACAATCTGAATGAAAGCCTCTAGAATCTCAGAACAATGGCTTTCTGCTAGCCAGTAAAACCTGCATCACATGGACATAGTTAAGGCCCCCTTGAATCACGCCAGCAGCAGCCTGAGTGTCTTATCAGCTGTGACAACTAATTCTCTAGGTAGCACTTCTAGAGTAGAAGGGCACAAGACTCACTTCTCAAATAAAAAGTTTATACTTTTGGCACCTTTTAACCTAAGAGGAATGTTGTCTCAAATGCTTCAATGAGTTTTTTCTGGTCCCTGTACAAAGTACTACATTTCATTTTAACATAGCTAATCTCTTCAGCGGGCATACCTTTGATCACCTCTTACATATGGTTCTTTTGGGAGATAAATTTTAAGATTTTACATATTTTCTGCTTCTTGTTTTCACTATTATTCTGAATAAAAGCAGTAATAATTACCCTTGCCACATCCTAAGTGTTGGGCTGCCTTGAAAGTTCCTCAACCAGATCAATTAGTCCATAACCATTAAATTAAACTTTCCACTAAATTTCAGAATCTGATTAAAATGTAGGTAGGTCCTTTGTCAGATTGTGACAGTCTGAGTTTTTAGTCCAAATCCCCCAAAATTCTTATCTGACACCCCGTAAGTTAATAATATTTAAGAATCCTGTCATACCATCAGCCCTTTAAGTTTAAGAGACTAGCACAGCCCTGTCATATGATCAAAGCTCAGCGTTTTCTTCTGCCTATGGCTGAGATGGACTTGTGGCCCAAAACTATTGTAACTACCCTGGATTTTGTTGCCAGAAAATAAATCTAACAGACTTGGACCACAGGTTTCAGCTTGGCAATGATTTTATTTTGTAGGTTCCATCAGCAGGCATTGGGAAAACAACAAGGGTTAAGATCTGGGGCCGGGGAGTTAGCTCAGTGGTTCCGGCGCCTGTCTTGCAAGCGCAAGGACCCGGTTCAATTCCCCGGTAACCACATAACAATACTGGGTGTGGAGACTCACGCCCAGGAGCAACCAGTACTACATACCATACTGCCGGGCATGGTGGCTCACGCCTGTAATCCCAGCACTCGGGAGGCAGAGGCAGGAGGATTGCTGTAATGTGAGTTGGAGGCTGAGCTCAGGGCCAGCCTGAACCACAAAGCGAGACCCTGTCTCAAAAAAAAAAAAAAAAAAAAAAAGATCTGTCTAGTTAGGTAACACTGGCCCAGTGATGGATTCCAAGGCAATGTCTTGATCTAATTTCCCTTTCTTACCCTGAGTGTATGAGGTATTGTGCCAGGCAGTCTTCACTAAAACTGGGGTATTATTGATAAAGGACACTAAGATTGGTTGCACCCAAGTCTTGCAGCCACAGGAACCTGATCGGTCTTAGAGTTGCACTCAGACTCATGCCACAAATGATAGTGATGAAGGAGAAAATAGGAATCTATCCAAGGAACATACAGGTTTCTGTCTGGAATCCAGGTAGGCTTACAGCTACATCTGAGAATGCTCACTTAAAAATAGATGAGCTGCTTAATGTTTGGGAAGAAGGGGCATAGACATCCCTTTGCATTCAACTGTATTTTTCTGAATCTTAAGTTTCACAGCTGCAGGGATTATTCCTCTGGTCCCCTAAACTGTGTCAGTGATTCAGGGCATTACCTGCATCTCTTCTCCAAGTGCACAGATTGCTTTCAGATGCTGAAATATAATTATAGGCCACATTTGCAGAGACTGTGGTTTCTGCCTGGTGTGAAATTCCACAGGGTTGGCCTTGTTCTACTTCCAAAGCACAGTCTGTGCAAGATCTCCCGAACAGCTCCCCAGTACATGGAATGAGGTGCCTTCCTCTGAAGCACACGTGCAGGAGAAGAGTAGCCAACCACCTGGCTCACACAGTTCCAGTGGTACAGCATGCAAGTGTTTGCCCCAGAGAGTCATTGGCAATGGACTTTACAACTGGTATCAAGTCTAAGGCTCAAATTTTATTCCTTTCTCTCTTAAGTAGAAGTCGTGTCTGCCAGTGTCATTTGGAGCTAAACCAATAGTAATACAAGAAACTATTTTTTTCCTGCCTTATATAATACCTTTTCTTTTATTATATTCAAAACATATACGATGGTTCCTTAATTCTTGTGAGTATAGTTTGGTGCATAAATGCTGTTCAAATTGTGTTTGTGATTAAAGGCTATAGACTAATTAGTTATTCACCTGTCATCCTACCTTCCTTCACCCAAGTTGCCTGAAATGTTTATTATTTAAGCAGAATTTTTGTTTCTCTATAATATTTAGTCAACATCTCATTCAAAATTATTATCTGTGGAAGTTTTAACTATGGTAAAAGTAGAATGTAGTTTGATTTGAATTGTATTGGAAATGTTCGAGATTGACTTTCCTTCATTGTGAGAGACAGACTAAAAGCACTGACAATTAAGGAACAAGTTCAGTTTGGGGTAATGATATTATTGATAGAAAAAGAGCTGACAGATAGGAGTACACGACACAGTTGACCCTTGATGGATGGCTGAGAGTTCAAGGTACAAGGGAAATTCAATACTTCTCTTAGTTCAGGAAAATCAATTTAGCCCAAGCTGACCATGTGAAAGACCACTCAGAATGGCATTTATACCTCTGAGCACCCTATCCTGACAACCTACATCTATATATTTGTATCACAAGATGAATAAAACTAGTGCAAAATAGATAAATTCATTATTGTTATATGGTCATTCTAAATACTAAAGGTGTTTTACATGGTACCTTTTCAATAAGCGTGTGTGAAAAAAGTTTTCATCTTGTGACCACTTGCCAACCTAAATATAACTTGCTCCACAAAAGTTTTAATAACTCCATTAACATCATAACCCTTCCATGTGCTATATGAGCCTTTATCAGCTGAGCTCATACTACTTTATTACCTGATTATACATTTATTACTGACAAATACACTCACTTCAATTTATCTCTAAATAGTAGCTGCTTTAAAATTGCAATTTGCAGCCAACAAGACTCTTCCATGTGTGTTATTTAATTCTCACTAGAATAGCAATGTTTTTAATTGTCATAAGGACACTAAATTTAAATATCTAATGTGTTAAATGATGTACTTAACCCATAATTTCTATAATCCTTTGAGTTAATAATTCACATGTGCATTATTTATGGGATAAAGCATTTCTTCATCTAGTTATTTTAAAACTACCTTCTACATACTCTATAAAATTATATCTATTATTTATTGAGTTTCAAAAATATACTAGACTTTTTAACCTATCACATCATAAAATATTTATAACAAAATATAAAATAGGTAGCTAGAAGTTAAAATCAACTTCTAGGCTAGCTTGTTGCAAGTAAATTGCATCCATAAAATATTTCTAAAAATGGTTACTAAAACTTAATTTGTCCTCTAATTCCAATGGTCTGCTAAACATGAGATTTGAAGTCTTTCTTTAACTAACATTAAACTACCCTTCTGGATTTACTTTTTATTATATCACTCCACATATAACACACTGCAGTCTAACAACCCTGTTTTCTTCCACACACACAAGTGCTCACTTTTTCACTACTATTTTTTCTTTACTTCAGTGTATACGATGGTCTATCTTCCATTGTTTGACGACATAGTTAAAAGTTAAAAATTAGAATAAATTGTTTAAAATTGAGCAAAATAAACATTCTGATATTGAATTATGTACTGATTATTCCTATGCTTCATTACTAATTTTTTACTATTTTTATTCTACTAGCATTGTCTTTCATTGTGCTTCTGTAATCATGACTTTATGTCTTGTATTTCATGGTTTAACAAATAGTATCTCTTTTGATTCTGAACATAACTTTCTGAGAAAGATTATGATTGTCTTTTTTTGAAAATTATAAATATTAATATTTGAAAAATGCAAAAGTTAAATTATTTATTACACATGTAAGTATCTGTATGTTTGTACGATATGTATCAACAGAACACAAAGAAGAGAGATTTTTAAAAACCTAGATAAAAATACTTTTCTTTTTGTCACACTTTTCATAAGCACATTGTCATATGTATGTCTCTATTTTCCTGAGAATATTTTGAATAATAAATCATCAATGTAGAATAATATATAATTGGCTGTGCTTATGATCTACTATGAAAACTTGCCTAGGAATCTTGATTAAACTCTCTGAGTTTTGTCTAAGAGTGTTATCAAATCCATCCTCCAAACCCAGTGGTTTGGATTTTCCACAGAATATAGTAAACTCATTTGTTTACTGAACTGTGGGATATTTGTTGCAAATTGTACAAAATAAAAAGTCCTATATTGATGGATAGATTTAAAAAACTCACTTAGCCTAATAATTCCTAATGATATTATTGCCTGATGAGCCTCTCTAATTGAAGATCACAAAGAGTTTGGTAATGTTGTGTAATATATTAGAGTGGTTTGGGGATATAGGAAGGCAGACTGAGCAAAGTCAAGGTTTTGTAACCATTAGCCTGGGGTTATGTGTTGTCTTTACCACTGTTATCTATGTGATTTTGAAATAGGTGCCTATGATGGCTTGAAAATATTTTACCACCTGAAGCAGTACTGTTAGAGAAAATGACAGTAATCTTTAATGTACTTCATATAGTTTCTGGTTTATAATGTGTTATAACAATAACTTACTTATTTTTTCTTGTTTTACTAGTAGTTTAATAATTTTGGTAGCTTGCCTATTTTAGAATCAAAATCTTATACAGATATTGAATTTCAAACTCCCTAATAAATTTTAAATACTGAAACAGGATGTTACAATATTTTTAATCTAGCATCTTTCAAGGCTCTTTAGGATTGGAATTTTATGTATTTCTTTACTGTTCTGGTGTTGAAGTTTCTTTTTGTTCAATAACAGTTTAACTTGTTATTTACTTAAAGATTTCATGTATAGATAAATTTGGTATACCTAATATTTTCTTCTGGAATATTTCTATTTAGTGGAGCTTGATAGATCTTTTAAAAGCTGGCTCAAAAAACACCATTTATATGACATGTTTCTCTCTTTCTTGGTGCTATCATAAACCATAATATGTTATCTTGGATGGATGAAGAAATCCCTAGGATATTTGTGAATCCTAGATCTGGGTGTGTCTGTGGATGATTGACATGTATATTAATGAAGTGAGGGGGAAGACTCACTCTCACTGTGTGTGATAACATGCAATAAATTTGTAGCCTTGATGGAATATAAAGGAAAGAAGTAATTGCAGCTATACTGAAGAACTCCAGCATTCTTAAGCAGGTCTGTGCTTCACTAACTCTGGACCTTTTTCTTTAGGTGTGCAGTTTCTTCAACCTTCCTACGTGGGCTTGTTACCAGAGAGCTTCAAAGCCTTCAGTCTTGGTCTGGGGTCACATTCTTGATCCTTCTTGTCCTGTGACCTTCGTCTTCTTGACTGAGACTCTCCTGGACCCTCTGTTTCCACAGCAGGCAAATGACCATCGTACACTCACTTTCACTCATATGTGTACATATATATGAGAGAAGGAGAGAAAGGAGGGGAGCTAAAAACCAATACAGGTGTTGACAACAGAAGTAGGTTTGTTATCATGATTATACCTAGCCATGTGTTTTAAAAATCTTTGAAACTGGTTTCTCAAAGAAGTGTGGAAATGTTTGGAGATACCAACTTAAGCAGCCTTAAAATTCTGTAAGCAAAATTTAAGTAAAGTTTCTAGTCAAAACTTAGAGGGCCAGAATGATGGTAGAAATGTGGATGGTAAAGGTCAGGTTCACATGGCTTTAGTTACTCAGGACTCTATTGCCTATGTACTGAAACTTTGTGTGAAGCTAAATTTAAAAATAGCAAACTATGTAATCTAGGAGGAAATTTCCAGGAAGTCCAGTGTTTAGTCTGTGGTATGGATACAGATGGTTACTTATAGCCAGACATGCACTGAAAATCTAGATCAAAAAGCAGAAGCTAAAGAATTTTCAGTTTCACAAAAAGAAGAGTCTGCAAAGTTGGAGCCACTAAAAACATTCTTGCTGGAATTATTAGTATTACAATAACTCAATGAGACAGTAGGAAAGAAGGCAAAGATATTTCAGGATACAGCAGATACCATCTTTTATAAGCTTAAATTTATGGAAAGATAAACAATTTAGACTAATTTTCCATAAGAGAGAAACTTTCCATAAGAAAAGTAACTTTCTCATAGAAAATAATTTTTGGAGTTGAGCCATCCAGGCACTGAGGGGCCTCTCTAGCCATCATTAGTGAGGATCGGCTATTACTTTTGCTAGTAATAGTTAGTATTCTATGGCATCATCCATGTGGTGCTGGTTTTGAGGTACATGAAATAGGAGAATTGTGAAGTTACAGAAACTTCCTGCATATTTCATAAGAAAGAGGAAGACCAGGCTAAGTACCCCTGAAAGAGCAGCACAGGAGATTATGATAATGGAACTGAAAGTGCAGTGAAGATCCCAAGAAGTTAGCAATACTACAGATGTGTACTGCTGAGGAAGCTACAAGTTGTGAGAAAAGCCAGCACAAGAGGGAAGGCCTATGAACTGCAACTGGCAAGGCCATAGGGGTAGACTTGCTCTTTGGAATTCACATCTTACCAAAAGGTCTCTATCGCTGGACACCAAGCTGTTTGGCTTAGTGGTTTGTCTCATTTTTTTTTATACTTCTATGTCTCCTTTGTTTAATGGGATTATTTTCTTTGTGATAATATATGTTGTAAGTATTTACATTTCTTTTTTGCTTTTTCAAGCCTCACACCTACAAACTTGCTTTGATTCTTAAAGGAGACTTTGCACTGGGACTGGAAATGTTAGACTAAGTGGATTATGCATAATGAGCTGGATATGAGTATTTCAAGGACCACTGATGGAATGTTATGGTTTATATGTAAAATATCCTCTTAACTTTGTGTGTGTGTGTGTGTGTGTGTGTGTGTGTGTGTGTGTATGTAAAGTGATTGGATTACAGACAATATACTCACCAGTGAATCCATTCATTGATGACTTCACTAGTTAAATGTTCTCATACGAGGTGATACCTTATTAGAGATGTGTCACTCTGGGCATGAAGTGCAAGTACATACTTTTGACTGGCTACTACTATCTTTCTTGCCTTCCTAGCTACTACACAATGTGAAGCATTCCCCTGACAAGCGCTTCCACCATGTTGTACCTTGCAACCAACTAATCACAGGTGGATTCCTCTGAAAACTATCAGTCTAAATAAACATCTATTCCTGGGTGCTAAGCATTTTGGTCCATTGATAGAAATGTAACTAATATAACTGGTTATCTTACCTCAACAAAAAACTACTAGCTTATGTTAATCATCTGTAGATAATGGATTGGCTACCACATGAAACATACTGTTGATATTAATGTGCATGTGTGTGCATATAGATATATAGCTAGACTTAGCTATATTGGAGCAAAATCAGCATGTTGCTTATTTTTCATCCTTTCCTGGCACAGACTATGAACTAAAATTTAAAAATAAAAATAAATTGACTAAAGTATGAGAAGAAGAATATTGCATCTTATTCTTTCTGTTTGATCTATTTAAGATGTTTTGTGGATACTGTCTTTGAAGGAATCTAATACTAAAATCAAATTTATAGGAAATAGTCCTATTTTCACATATTTATTTCTTAAAATAAGACTGCACAAAAATGTTTTTGATTCCCTATATCTTCCACTCATATTACTTCTGTGTATGAGACTTACATTGTCTACATTCTCCAAGGTCACCTCTGATAGATTCAATTTTTGACTTAAGTCCACTCTCTTTATAACCTGTTATTTATGAGTCCATCTATGGACTGCATATATGGGTTGGCATTATTTCAAAATCTACATTTTATTTATGCAATTTAAATGATTCATTACAACAAAATGCAGATCAGTGAGAAACTACAGTGAAATTATGGCCACAATCAATATTGCATTTTTACCACCCCCAAGTTGAAACTTTGTACTCTTCAGTTATTACTCCACACTATACCAATTCTCAGACCTAGGCAACTCCTAGTACACTTTTTCTCCTTATGGGTTTGCCTAGTCTAATTATTTATCAAATTGCATTATACAATATGTAATCTTTTGTGACTGACAAAACTTTAATTCAGTGTGATGTTTGAAGGCTCATCCACGATGCAGCATAGATCAGTATTCTGTTCCTGTTTATGTTCCACAATACTTTACAGGGGTACCATATTTTTATACCTTCATTAGTGGATAAAATTTTGATGGTTTCTATCTTTTTATTATGAAGAATGGTATCTAAAGTTGTGTAATTTTCTCTGGATATGTTTTCTCTTCTCTTGGCTACTTACGAGAAGAATTTCTAAGTTAAAGGAACTTTTAAGTTTTCCTTTAAATTTTAAAGGAAGATCTCAAGTGTGTTGTGAAGTTACTCTACCATTTAACATTTCACCATAAATATATTAGCTTTCTGATTGTCTAAATTCTCATCAATAGTTTATGTTATCTGATATTTGATCATAGTTATCAGCATGGGAATTTAAAAATATCTCACTGAATTTTCATGTGTTTGTCTATCTTTAATAAAATTATTTTCATATGCTTATTGGCCATTTATATGGTTTCTTAGGTAAATATTCAAAACATTTTTATTGGGTTTTTGGTTATTTTCATTACTGAATTAGTACAAAAGTTTTTTTTTCATATTCTAAATTCAAGGAGTTTTTAAATATATGATTCCCAAACATTTTACCTATTTTTCTATTCTTGAATATTTCTCTTTCTATTCATTTTCTTTTCATTTTTATAGTATTTCTGAAGCAAAAAAAAGTAATTTGATTAAAATTATATTAGCAATTTTTCCTTTGTTATTTGTACTTTTGATGTCTAAGAAACTCATACCAAATGCATAATCATAAAAAGTGATCTCTATATTGTCTTTTAAGAATGCTTTAGCCTAGTTCTTGCCTTTACTTCTTTTTATTTTATTTCTTCTTTCTATTTGTTCTAGTCATTGTACCTGGTGAAGGACAGAGTCTCACTTGTGGTTGTCTATTTAATTTATCAGAACCAAAGTACTGAGGCAGGAGACCTACAATTTTGAGCTCATCCATACCGATTCAAAATAAAACATTTAAAAGAGCTGGGGTTGTCATTCATTGGGAAGATTTAGCTTTAGTACCCAATAGTTTGTGCTTTTGAGTTTATTATGTTATTTCCTGTCCCTCTAGCAATCCAACACTCAGATCCTGCACTGAGTAACATTGAATGTTGAAAATGTTTTAAATATAACAAATTATTCAACTTATTCACTTAGGTGTAGTACATTATGGAAATTTATATATATATTTAAAGCCTAAATTATATGAGCTTTAATTATAGCTTCTTTCTAAGGTTTATAACCTTGCAAAAATTATGCCATTTCTCCAAGCTTAAGTTTTCATTTCAAAATAGAAATTATGAGGAATATATATTCTTATTGCATCGAGGGCTTAGGTAATTTTTGTCAACTAATAAGTTCCTATAAATAATTCTTGTGTTTTAGCTTCACTTTTTGTTGTTATTATTTTCCTTACCCGTAGCATGAGATCCCAGCGTGCCGATTTGCTTCATCATTTTCTTTGCTGAATATTCTTCACAGCCCTGAAACAGTTAATATTTTCATTATTGACACCAAGGTAACATGGTTAGTTAACAATAACAATTAGTATAACAACAGCAATAGTAATAATAGGAAGTAAAACACCAAGGCAAGTTATTTTTTAAATTGAAGCAGAAGAAGCTTAAAGGTATAATTTGGAGAATAGAATATGAGAAAATACAGCGATAAACTGAAAGTCATTCTCTTCCATTCAGTATGAATGTGTGAGCATCACTGTATTTCACACTCTATTAAGCACAATCAGACCCAAGTGAAACACACACCACCACTGGCCTCGTTAATCTAGAAATTAGTACCTTATATTTCATAGATAATTGGAAGTTATAGTTTTAACTCACAATGTCTCTGTGCATAACATGTTTTAAGGAAATGTGCTTATGGAAAAATTCTTCTTAGCTAATTTTCCCAACACAATTTTTCACACAGTCTGGAATCTTAACTGTAACCCCTGAGTAGTTGTGGCATAATGAATTTGTTCAGATAACCTGTTACTTGATCCAGGTGCTGAAATCTGTCAGTCAAAATTAGCAGTGTAAAATTTGTGGTATTTTCTTATTACACCAAACAAAGAGTTTTTTAAAAAGTGTTTCTTGTTTCTCTTCATTATCCTCTGTCTCTTTTATGGACACTCTAACACATGACAAAGACATAAATAAGAAAAATGATCATATTTTTATTTAAATTTACACTAAGTATGAAAAACTAATCTCATTAGGATAACAATTCAAGATATAGCAAGAGCTTACAGATTTACGAACTCAGAAAATATAGGACTCTTGATATGTATAAACACCTTCCCCAAGGAGTAGGAATTTCTTAGGGACAGAGAGTGGAATCTTGGAACTTATGAGAAGCAGAAGCTATTACAATATCAGAAGAAATCTATGGACTCATTGAGTTTCATAATCATCTCCTGCTTCCCTAATATTTATTAACCAGGTGAAAATGTAGAATTGTCAGCATATGCATTATGTCACATGTAAGATAACATTATCTCTACCCCTTGATCAGAGCACAGGACTACAAAGGGTGATTTCAAATTAACATAAGGTATCTCTTTTGAATCTTATTCATGGTAATTATTTATCAAAAAGGATATTCTTTATTTTCTTTTAATTTTTATTTTTTAGTACCTTTGCAGTACAAAATTAATTCATTCCTTGTGGAAAGTCAGTACAATATGTAACCCATCTCAATTATTTCTCATCCCCATTTCCTCCCATTTCTTAATTATTCTCTCATTTGAAAAAGATCTTTTTTCTTCTGATCCTATTATTTATTTTACTGGCTCTTTTCAAATAAGATAAACCAGAAAATAGTTAAACTTCTGTGTCTGACTTATTTTAATTCACAATATGGCCTCAAGATATATCTTTTCCTAAAAATGACTCAAGCTTATCATTCTTTATGACAGAGTGGTACTCCGTTGTGCGTAAACACCATGGTTCCTTTATCTACTCATCTTTTGATGAACGTGTAGGGAACTGTCAAATTTAGCTATTTCAAATTATTTAACATAAACATGGGTATTCTTGTATGGAAGGAATCATTATCATTAGTAGTATTTTTTAAAAGGCCCTTCTAATTATCTTTAAATATATATATATATACTGTTTCCTCCATCATTCTTATATATTAAAGAGATGTTTGATGATACATGTATGTTACAAATCATAAAGAACTTGGAGAAATTAGGGTCAAAACAGATGCACTTATTATTTTTAACTCCTGCACCTAACATATCTCTCCTTTCTCCATTTGACCACATATGTTAAATAAATACAATAGAAGGAACAACACAAAATGGAGGCTAGGAGCTTCTCCAAAACACGACATGATGAATTCATAAAATGTTGTCACCGAATCTGTCTATGGATCTTGCTGGGGCCACAGGCAGATGAAGCATTCCCAAGCCTTGGCTTAGAAACAGCCACAAGCAGCCTGGTACAGAGGAGAGAACCCTCAGACAAGAGCAACACAGTTTACACCCAGACTCTCCCCGTTGTCAGTCACCCTGCATTGTTAACCCAGCTCTTCTTCACACTTAATCACTAAAATGAGTGTGCCAGTATTCACTAGGAGATGACTCTTTGGATCTCTAGTGATTCTACAGGAGAAACTATGCAATGACACACTGCACATAGTATTCTTTGTCTCATTCTTTATGCATACAGATTTCATATACACATTACAACCAATAAAATCAAACCTGAACAGATCGGGCATTCCAGCACTTTGGCTTGCTTCAGATTACCTAGAAAATGGAGTAAGACATCTCTTTCTCATCCATCACCATTCCTCACTTATGGTAAATAAAGTCAACTGAATTTTCTTTATTGCTGATATGATCAGATACATTTAGCCAGAAAATATGTGCAGAATCAAATTTAGGAGGATCCATAGGAAAAATATGGTACTGAGATTTAGTTGCTAGAACCATGATCTGATGGTCATTGTGTGTGTATACATATATATTATATATATATAATATACATGTTGCATACATGTTTGCATATATGTATAATCACATATAAAATACATATGCTAATCTATGAACATAAGTTAATACATTATGTAATATAATATATCAATGTATTACAGATACATTAATATCTGCTTACTAGGCATTGTTCTTTATCTTATTGAGGCATTGTCATACCCATACAAGGCACAGCTTTCCTAAGGAGATATGCCCTGTCAGACTATAAACAACTATCTGGAATCAGACATGTAAATTTTTCCTTTGTAACTGTAAAATCACTGTCTGTGTATATATGATGGAAGCACTCTTCTGTTTAGTCTGAAAGATATACACTAAAGAAAACAAAACTGTGGCTATTTAATTTTCAAGCTCTCAAAAAGTTTCATAGTACCCAGAAATGACTGTTTGAACATAGTAATGTACATTTTCCCTGAAAGATACTGTTAATAAGCACTCACTTCAGCAGCACATATGTTAAGGCCTTGTGAGCAAGCTTCAATATGTATAAGTGTACAAAAAATTAGCTTTAAAAATCAGCACTTCAAGAGCTCTATGGTAAAATATGAACCTAAACCCATGACATAATAACTAATTTTGAGAGCTATAAAAATTCCAAATTATATGAATTTCTAAATTTTGAATAAAACTTGCCTCATTCTTGTTTACAGAAATACAAAAATTAATGCATAAAAATACAATATGAATATTTCAGGAACAAATTTCAAAAGATTTAATTAATATAGGTTTCCCATTGAAAACATATGCCAGATGTTCATCTAAAAATGCATACTTTTAAATTAGAATTTTCTACTGATAATGATTCAACTATTCCAGGTTACAGACACATTATGTCACTTACATGATAATCAGCCACCATTTTAATTAGAAGTTGTCATTCACTCCACACCAATCTAGCACACCAATCTCTAAAAGAGATCAAGTAACATTTTGTACAGCTGCTCCCAGGCTTTGCCTGTCATCACGGCCTGACTGAATTTCTGTCCTCCACCTTCCTCTCTTTGGATAATCCTCCTCCTCCTCTCCTCACTCCCACTGAGCTGTCAAGAGTGGGAATTCTGTGATACAAAATCGTTGTCTCCACGACTCTAAGAAAAGGAGTGTTTGCACTAGATTTTGATCAAAGAGAATCATTTATAAGATAGATGCTGCAAAAAACCTCAGGGAGTATTATTTTCCCTCTGAAGCACTAGGATTATACACAGTAACAAAGACAAAGGGACCTATCATAAATCAGGAGATTTTTTTGCCTTTTATTGCATGTTTATGATTTATACTATACAATGTTTAACTTCTGTTTTTTTCTTTGCTACTCAGCACCACCTCAGAAAGATGTCACCAATGAATATAAAACTCCAATAAAAAGGAAAGGTATAAGAATTACAGATCTCACTTTACTTAGCCTCAGTGACTGACAAATGCAATGAAAACTATGACTTATTTTACAGAGGCGAGGCAGGCTCTGGAGGGGACCCATATGAGTGCCAACATCAAGTGATAATGAAAACCGGGTAGACTTCTGGGCTATTTGCAATCTCCTTGCCACTGTTCACATGAGGCTGTATTTAAGTTACACCACATCTCATTACATTCTTTGCCACTTCAGCGAAACATGCACGTGCCAATGGTAAAGTGAGGGAAGCAGGCCATTGCACACATATTCAGGAGATTCTGGTTACTTAATCCCGCTTACCAGCGATTGCTTAGACAATTTAGGTAAGAACTTGCACAGCATTGTCATAGCTCAATGGTGAGGTTATCTCGCCTTTGTTCATGCTGGGAAATGAACATTGCAATTCACTTGTCTTCTTCACCTGTCAGTGTTATAAACCCAGAAAAATAGTACCGAGGTTCCACTTCCCAGAAGTAATGACAGGAAGGGTGAGTCATGAGGCATTTTTACTTCTGGTGTTTATGTCATACTTGTTGTCTTCTGTGGATATGAAAAGTGGTATTTTTAAAATATGAAATGAAGGAAAGAAGGTAATTTGCATAATGTCACTCTGTTCTGACATTTTTTAAATGCTTATTTATTTTTTAGCTTTGAAAATTTAATCATTTCCTCAGTCTCTGGGCACATACACAGGAAGTGATGTATTCATTTATAACTTATTCATATAATTTTAGCCTTATAAAACTGCACCCATTGCCTTCATTTCTATGTGAATAAAAAACACAAATATACAATAACGAAGTAAAACAATGAAAGAATGTAAACAAATGTTATGACTAAGCAATTCCTGGTCTAGTAACCAAAATGTTTTCATTTTAACTTTATCAGGTTGCAATATAAATTGCTTATAAACCATTATGCATGAATATATATATAATATATATATGGGAGACCAAATATACAACAAAGACAAGGTAAGTTAAAGGTAATAAAATGATTAATAGGATGATGAAAAAAATGTAAAAAGTTGTTATAGTGTGTAGATATGAATATTAACTAAACTCTTTAGATTGGCTCCTTCAAGTCTGTACATGTTAAGCACAGAAATAGGAGATTTTAGGATGGTTACTGAATCATGTTCAAAGGAGTCAAGTCTGAATAAACAGGGACATGGATCACAAGGGACAAACAGGAGCAAATACTACCTATCAGAAATGACCTAGAGCTCCAAAGGCCAAAGTAGCATAGAGCTGGATTCAAGTTATATGGGAAATCTAGTCTAACCACTGAAAAATAAAAGTTGAATTGTACAGTCCACTGAATACATGAAGAAATCATATTTGGAATGACAGTACCAAGCAAAATAAAGTGAGGCAGGAGCCTGTATATTTTCACTTCAGTGTTTCACCAGAACCTACCATCTTGGTCAATAATTGTTTATGAAATAAAAATGAATGAACTGTGGAGATTTGTCTATATATCCTTGTCTATATATCCTTGTCTATATATCCTAAAAATTCTTGACTTATAAAATGTTCAAATAGAATCAAAATGTTAGAGATAATGTTTGCAAAGAGAAAGATATGAAAAAGTGAAGCCATTAAAAAATACTATCAAAAGAAACAGATCTACTTGGTGTTTTAAATGTGAAAGTGTCAGATATATGTCCATAAAGAGACATTTTAAATACAAAGCATTAAGCAGAATATGCAATGACAAAAAATGTAATCAAAATATAGTTTCCACATTATTTGAGGTACATAAGAAATCAGAAAAATTGTTGATTTCAGACAAAATATAGGGGATTTCAGATTTGGAAATGGATATTAATTTTCCTCAAAAAGTGCTATTAACACTTTTCCCACCAGTCTTTGATTGCTAGCCTCCTTCCTTTACTTCATAAGTTTTTTTAAGGTGTTCCTTTGTCCTTTCTTTCCCTCAGTCACTCCTTTCTGCTGATTCCTTTTTTTTCACTATGGTCATAAAGATGTCTATTTTAATTCAAATAGTTCCTTTTTCCCAGTCCAGACAATTCAGATTCCTTCTTAATAAACTCACAATATGCAGTCATAATAGCTGTGATTTTATTGTTGCTTAGTTTCACTTCAATTCCCTTTTTGTTTGGTTCAGATTTAATTGTGATATATTAACTTGGCTTTATAAAATATTATAGATTGTAAAAACCTACTAAAAAGGAAGGTGCACACAATGAAATGCTAAAATTTTACATTAATTCTATTTTAATAGGCCATGGTGAACTGCTTAAGGATTCCAATCCTTTGTTCTCATAAGACTCATAAAGCAAATTACCTGTCCCCCAAATACACTTTTATCTTCCAATAAAGAAGAGTAAAATTTGCCAAGTTATCTCAGTTACATGCTCAGTAGATGTGAGCATGTAATAAGGAAACAGAAAAGAAGTTCCTTGAAAAGAATAATGCACTTCTGCTATGAGTTTAGGGAGCTCTTCATTATTGATATCACTAAGCTTAACTAGAAACTAACCTTAAATAATTTACTTAATGCTATAGATTATTTCCTTGAAATCCCCTATTCTCTAAGCAGCTACTAAATGAGGAAACCAAAAATGTTCCTAAAATGTTTCAATTAAAATTATTTCTACAAAGAACATTTTCTTTGAACATGAATCAGTCTTTGAAATCAAGACTCAACATGAATTATCCCTGCATGGAAGTATGTATTCTTCTAAATATTCATTTGAAAATCATATGTAGTGCTACAAAACTAAAAGCATTCAATCCTCTCCAATATCATTTTCCTCCAATATTTTAAATTTTTAATTTATTTCAACTAACACATGCACCCATAATCATATATAGTGTCTTATTTCTACATTTTTATAAACATTTAAATTTAGACTTAATTGATCAACGTTTAAAAATTCTAAGCTGATCAAAAATGATGCCAAAAGAATTTAAAATCTAAATTTCTCTCATATAATTAACTCTGTGACTAAACACCGGCCTTAAGTGATGGCTTTATGCCCAAGCGACTTTAAGAGTAAATTTTCAAAGTTTTTAAGGAAGAATATATTATCAGCCTCATAGCAAACATTCTAGAGAACAGAAAAAAAGAAACAATATTTGAAAATTTATTTTTGAGGCTATCACTGATATAAAAATCAAAATATTGTTTCATAAACATTATAGCCATGAAAATTTATATTATAAAGTAGATGTAAATTATAAGAATTAGATCAAATTCAAAGATCTATTAAAATGATAAATCAGTTATGTGAAATTTATTTCCAAAAAACAAGGTCATTTTAACATTCAATAATCAAGGTAATTCATCATAATAGTATTTTGTGAAAAGGAAGAATTATATAATCATTATGATCATTTCAGTAAACGAGCTGGACAAAATCAGAGCCATTTATTTTGGCGCAGCTTGCCGTAGCACTGAAAGCATTATGCAGACAGGCAGAATGATAGGACATCGACCTCACGTATTCCACTTTTTTCAGATATCACATTCTTGAGTTGCATATTCTACAATGCTTCAATGAGCACTAATTTTTTAAATATTTTCTCAAGCTATTATGGTAGAAAAATTTTAATGCTGCACATCTGTCATCAAAGATATTTTGAAGGATAATTCATGTAATAGAATTGTCCAAGTACAAAGTCATCAGTTCAATCCCTGGTACTAATCCCCCCCCTAAACAAAAACCAATCTTTTTCAATATTATGACATATTTAAATCCTAATATATATTAAGGTTATGTTTCAGTGGATTAGAGATGTCTTTATCACACTTTCTTCACTGGAACATAAAACCTGAAACTCACAATTTAAAGGACAGAGGTTAATTTCTGTTCACTTTTAGTTCATGGTTGGAAAGGTCCCCACAGAAAAGGCGCGGCAGAAGGAAGCTGCTTATCACATGGTGGTTATTCCTAAAAAAGCAAGGATTGGAGGTCTTTTTTAACCCAGCCATCGCTCTGCTAGGTATATACACAAAAGAATTAAAAGATTCATATCACAGCGACATATGTGCACCCATGTTTATAGCAGCTCGGTTTGTGATTCCTAAATCTTGGAAATAACCATAATGCCCATCAACTGGAGTGTGGATAAAGAAGATGTGGTTCTTTCACAGAATGGAGCATTATTCTGCCATTAAAAATGATAAGATTGAGTCATTCATACTCAAATGGATCTACCTTGAGGATGTCCTCATAAGTGAAACAAATAGGTCACAGATGTGTAAATATCTTGTCTTTTCTCTGGTATGAGTAAAAGAAGATGTAAATGAGTTCCAGTATATATAGCTGATATTGTGAAATAGAAAATATTTAAAAGGAAAGATGGTGTAGGGATAAATAATGAGGGGAAAAAGAATGTGATAGTAATGAAAAAAGGAAACAAGGTTTATGTATATAGGGAGTGGAGGGGTTGCAGGGCGGGGGGGGAGGAAAAATAGAATCAAGTCATGTTATATTCTGGTACAAACTTTCAATGTTGAAATCGATGATGATGTGTATTCATTATGTACTAATAAAGATTTGAATTTTTTTTTAAAGGTAGAGAGTTAAGGGAAGAGATGCAGAGGGAGATAAATCTTCCAGCTTGTGCCACGTTGGAACACAGTTCCCCTCAGATCACACTTTCTAACCTTCTTTAACTACTGAACACATGTAAGGTTGAATCCATGGATTAATGCCCCTATTATTCCAAGCACCTGAAATTTTTTTTGTGGCATTCTAGATCTAAACCTTAACAAGAGTATGTTGAAATGCAACATAATATTGTAAAACTAAATCATGAAAAAATATGTTCTTTAAATAGTAAGTTAATTTTATTTCTCAGAAATTATAACTAAATGCACAAATTACTGAAAATCAACTTCTGAAAAAGTACAATAGTTAAATTATATAAAAATAGATACAACTTAATCCGTTATTCATCTAAGTACTTCATCTACTGTGTGTTTCTGTTCATGATTAAAATGCAGTCTATTTCTGTTTCCATGTAGTACACAATATGTTCCTTTTCTAGAAATGCAAACTGACTTGACTATATGTATAAGGAATTATTACTTCAAATATTAATAGCATGAAAATTCTAATTTATACTTTGAAAGTACTACACTATTAGACAATCGTTTTAGGGGTTAGAATCTGCAAAATCTAGAACTTAAATACTTCTAGTCATAAATGCAAATTTATTGTGAAAATGTGATGAAAAGGGAACATTTCTATATTTAGAATGACATTTCTTATACTCTCTGTCAAGCAAATAATCTTCCAGGTGCTTAGACAGCAGGAGGTTTATTTTAGTAAACTACATATAATACATTAATTTTGGCTATGTTCTAAGCATATTTCAGATATTTATATATGTCCTCTATACATATAATATTGTTACATGCCAGCATACATTTTCTGTAACGACATTTTGTTTCTTATCTTATTTTAGAACACTAGTGTAAAGAAAATACTTCTTTCATTTTTTGTCATCACATTTTATGGTAAAATTCATTGTACTTGAGTGGTTGCATAATTGAATAATATCCAGCAATCATTTTTTTTGAGACAGGGTCTCGCTTTTTGTAGTTCAGAGTCTTGCTTTTTGTGAGCTCAGACGTGAACTCACAACAATCCTTCTGCCTCTACCTCCTGAGTGCTGGGATTATAGGCACCTGGTACTGTGGTATGTAGTTCTGATTGCTGATGGGCATGAGTCCCCATACCTGGTATTATTGTATGTGGTTACTGAGGATCGAACCCAAGTCCTTGTACTTGCAAGGCAGGTGCCAGAACCACTGAGCTAAATCCCTGACCCCATTTGTTTCTTTAAAAATGCACACCCAGGGCCAGGGATATAGCTCAGTGGTTCTGGCGCCTGTCTTGCAAGCGCAAGGACCCGGGTTCGATCCCCCATAACCACATAACTATACTGGGTGTGGAGACTCACCCCAGCAGCAACCAGTACCACATACCACAGTGCCGGGCGTGGTGGCTCACGCCTGTAATCCCAGCACTCGGGAGGCAGAGGCAGGAGGATTGCTGTGATGTGAGTTGGAGGCTGAGCTCAGGGCCAGCCTGAACCACAAAGCGAGACCCTGTCTCAAAAAAAAAAAAAAAAAAAAAAAAACTTAAAAAATAAATAAATAAAATAAATAAAATGCACACACAAGTGGGTTCCAACTTCCCGGTTGAATCCCAGAGGACACAAACCAGTTTGAATGAGTCAGCTCTGATTGGGAAGTGCAGCTTGGGATGACCAGGAAATATATGCTATGTACATCACCACGGTTAGGAGGACTTCCACCTCACGGACACTGACTTGCTCAGTGAAATGGATGTCTGGAGACTAGAGATGATGTTTTGTTTGTTTACTTCTCTTGAGAAAAACTGATTTCTCATTTGTAATACAGTGGTAAGCAAAGGCTTTATAAATTAGAACAGAATACTTTGGGAATTCAAAATTGCTCTTCCAGGTCAGCACTTAAAGGTTTGAGTGCAGCGGTTATGGAATCCCTGTCCATGGACGGACTTTTATTACCAATTAGCAGCCATCATTTTTTAATTGAAATCTTTATTGGTGCATTACATATACACATTACGATTGCACTCCACAATGAGAATTTGTACCAGTATATGACATAACTTAATTCTCATTTTTCCCACAGCCCTACCCACCATATCACCATCCCCTATATATATAAACTTTGTTTCCTTTTTTGTTGTTGTAATCTCATTATTTCCCCAGCCATCAATTTTTTAAAAACATGTTCAGAAAAGCCTTTCTCTTCTGTGGTCTTCTTACTAATGTTATATGAGGGCTTGGTGTGCAGTAAAAAATTAAGAATATAAATTTTGAAATGATTTTGTTTTTCCAAAAGTTGACTAAATTGGGACAGAAGCAATATTCAAGGATTTTTTTCCTTTAAGTCATTATATGTCTCACTTTCCAATCTTGATCGGTTCTGACCAAATTTGAAATGTACTTCCTAGTACTCCAAATCCGTTTTACCTACTTCTTTTAATAATTAGAATCAATCACCTAATAAATTAAAAGCCTTTTTTACTATAACATTTTCCCTAGATTGTAACTTTATCAAGAAAGAAATTTTGTTTCTTTCAGTAGATTTAATTTTTGTGTATCTTACTTCCAGAGGCACTGAAGCCCTCTCTTGCGGAGTGTCTTTGCAAGGATGTTTGTATAGGAGAAGCTCTTTGAGGAAATCCTGAATAGTATTTTTCTTCAGAAGAGAAAGCAGATTAATATATTTCCCAACACATCATAATCCCTTGCTTCACGGCAAAAGTTGAACATAGTTGCTTGTAGCTCATTATAAAAGACTGAAGTTTCTAAGTCTCCACCTTGCTCAGCAGTTATACAAAGCCATTGTGCACTTAGGGGCCTCCAGACAGGACCTCTTGCCTGTTGGAGATGTGATACAAATATCAGATTTTGTGCTGTATCATGAGTAATAAATCCTTTGTGTCTCTCCTACAAATCTTGTATTTCCATTTTCAACATCATAAAACTTTGACAGGACAACTTGTTAGTTTACCACTAGGGACAAATCACAGACTCTTCATGGTCGTTGATTCTCATGTAATACAAAGACCTATGAAATGGTGTGGTATATTGTTAGAAATAAATACATATTTGTTGAGTAGTGAATATATGAATGATTTAATATAGAGGGAACTGTATCATTTATATGAATATCTAATAGAGTTTACAGCATTATAGACCATGAAGATCATAATTTTTTGACACAAAAAGTTTCTGTTAATATGATTAAGGTTTTCTGAACTATAATGGTTGAAAGTTTAGAGTTACATCAAACAAAAATGCATCAGTAGTTCCAGGAGCACCTACTACTCTTTATATGATCCTAAGGAAATTTTTATCACTCTTGGTTATTCATTTATAATTTTAAAATATAATGTTTATGCTACAGTTAGAGTAGATAATATAGTGATTATTACAGTAAAATTTATTACTCATTATTTTGCTGCAACTCCTTTTTGAGTCATTCTTATTCAACAAATAATGGTATGATTTATAGAGCCCCCTCATAGCTCATGCAATAAGTTATATTACCCTCATTTTATTTTCCAGAAGCCAAAACACTGTAATATGCCTCAGGCACCTGTAGTGTGACATTTTTCTTTCTTTTTTCTCTTCTGATATCCTCCTTTTTACTTTCCTCTCTTTTTCTTGCTGTCTTTGCTCTTTTCTGTCTGTCTATCCTCCTTTCTGTCTGTCTACCCTTCAGTTTGTAGTCTTTTTTAGTATCCAAGCACATACTTGACAGATTTTACAACAACGTGTCTTCTCTGGCTCTAGTGCTCTTTGTTGTATATTTTTACCATTTTGTCTTCCTTTTTATTCTCTATTTTTATGATGTGTCTTCTAATACCATCCCCATTTGTGATGATTGTTAAACTACTTGAACTCTCATTTCCTCATATTTTTAAGTTCTAAAATCATCTACCTTTATTGTTTTTCATTCTCTAGCAAGGCTTTCAATATTTCTTTTTATTTACATTAGCATATTCGGTACAGTTATTTTAAAGCCTCTATGATAATACTGTACCTCATGATCCGGACAATTTGTGTACTGCTTTGGATTTTAGTTGTATATCTTATCCTCACATTTCTGGTAACTTTTCTTTAAGTTATAGATGTTACATTTTTAAAATGTAAGGGAATACAGAACTAGAAGCTAAGTATAATGTTATGATCCTTCAGAGAAAATTTGTACATGCTTCTGGCAGATGGCTGGAAACACTAGCCATTTGGATCACATAAATTTAATCTTAGAAAATAAGATAATGTACGTTATGCTTCAGTCTTTGAGGCTCGTTCTATTTGTGTCTCATCTTTAATTCCACAATGCACTCAACTGGGGATTCTGCCCACAGAACTTGGGATTTTCCAGGTCACTTTTTCCTGACAGCCTTCAACTCTAATTATTGTCTGGTTGGAGTTACAAAACAGCACGTGCTCCTTTCCCTCTTCTTGCACTCATAAAAACTTTTCTAGAATACACATGTGCCTGCGGGGCAGTGAAGTCCCAAATGCCAAGCAAAATTTCTAGTTGTCCTCCTCTCATATCTCAGTGCCGTGATTTTTCCCTGCCTTACTGACTTGTCAGTGCCTTTACTTATTATGCGAATCCCCCAGCTTTTAGAACTTTTCAATATGTGAATGTCCATTGTTGGAGTCGCACTACATTCCACATTCTTCCATTCTGACTCATTTTTCCATACTGTCTTGCGCAGACCAATGACTAATTAAAATACGAAACATTTCTTAAAATATAAATTACTTTTTTACTTCTGAGGTGTTTACTCTTATACTGAGAGTGTATTTATTGTGTGTCAATTGATACAATTGGGAAAACACACAAGCAATAAGAATTTTTTATAATGTCTGTAATTCCAATTTTTTGTGGATTCAAACCCAAAACAAATACTGAGAAAACACTAATCTTTACAAACAGTATAAGCAGGTATTACGTTTAAAGAGAACTAATAGAGGAGTCAGTGTTCTGGGTGGGTAGGAAGGAACACAGGGTGAATTGAAGTCAGCCCTAATATTGCACTTCATCTGAGTCATGTTGATGAAACATCTATCCAGTTATTACAGTTATTCTGTTTAGTGGATTAGAAAAAAGAGTGAGGGACAATCTCAGAAAAGAAAAGAGGAAAGGAAGGAAGAACAGGGGAGAGCAGAGAAGCCCAAGAGAGGGGAAGGGAAGAAGCAAGAGAAGAGGAGGGGGGTGAGGACAGCGGAAGGACCGCGGCGCCAGCTCCAGGTCTGCTGACCACGCAGGTGAGCAGGAGGCACGAAGCCCAGCTCCTTGGCTCTACCTGAAGCCAGCAGCTCTGCTTAGACTTGAACTATTATTGTCAAGGACTTCTGGGTAGTTTTTTCCTAGAAAATTTTTCTGTGTATTTAAATTGATTGAGCAGTTTAATAGATAAGCTGCCATCTGATCTAACGTCTCAGAGCAGTTCTTGTTTTAGAAAAAAAATCACTTGATTTTATTAGTTAAAACTAACTCAAAAATCCTTATATCATACTTTGACTGTCAGACCCTTGTGCTCTATTTACAAAAAAATTCAAAGTTCAGTCAGCTCAGCAACTAAACTGCTTTACAACCAAAGGACAGAGTAGGTCTTATTATCAGTGCCTCCAGTGTTATCCCAAATCTGGATTCACCTTAGCAATAGAGGTGAAGCATAGTTTCTTTTTTCGGTGAACTTTGAAGGAAATTCTTAAATTTCTAATTACAGGGCCAGGGATTTAGCTCAGTGGTTCCAGCGCCTGTCTTGCAAGCACAAGCACCAGGGTTCGATCCCCGGTAACCACATACAATACTGGGCATGGAGACTCACGCCCAGCAGCAACCAGTACCACATACCACAGTGCCGGGTGTGGTGGCTCACGCCTGTAATCCCAGCACTCGGGAGGCAGAGGCAGGAGGATTGCTGTGAGTTTGAGGCTGAGCTCAGGGCCAGCCTGAACCACAAAGCGAGACCCTGTCTCAAAAAAATCTAAAAAAAAAAAAAAATTTCTAATTACATTTTAAGATGCATTCCATGACTAAAATATCGCAATGAACTTGGCTGATCATAGCAAGCATATCTTTTTTTATTGTAATACCTAATACTTGTAAAATGTAATTTCTTCCCATTTTGCTGTTTGATATCTTCTTTAGTCATATTGATTTCTTTTTTATCAATTATTTTTCTAAACAATTATTGAAAAAGTCACATAATGTTTATAAATAAGAAAACTATTGTACATGTATACTCTGCATTCATGCAAATGTCAGTCTCATGTGTGGACATCTAGAATATTTGGTGTTCACAGCCCTTTCTGGTTAATTCATACACTGTAACTGCATTTGCTAACGTGGCTGAGACAGATAGATGACTTCTTAAAACCTAGTTCTCAAACATTTTCTTCTTTGAATGATTAATGTGTTTTCTTTTACTCTTCTTACTTTTCTCTTGTTTAATCTTACTCTATTTTCTCTATCTTCTTCACTCTGTTTTCTCTCAAGACATATTAAAGTCCTATTCGATAAAAGACATATTAGTGAATGCCGAAGTATCTGGATGCATGTGACAAATATAATACAGATTGAGACATTTTAATTTTCTTCTGTTCTAAATGTGTTTATTCATTATATTACACCCTCCTCATTGTGGAATATATATGTATGAATGTATGAATACAGAATAGAATATGTGCATATAAAGTCCTGAATATATATCATACCTGAGAACACATTTTACATATCTAATTTTATAATTAACTATTTAATAGTCTAATATTAGTGAGGATTATAGGAAAAAATCATATATAATGCAATGCTTTTAAAATCAGGACCAATAATGAATACATAAGATTCTCATCTACGAATCTAAATAAGGAACATATACATGTGCTGTTAAATTACCTTTGTTGACAATGATACAATGAAAATGATAGGAAAACCTTTGAAAAATTCATGTCAGTGTTTTGTTAAGTAAAACTTTGCTACTGTTTGACTACTCATAGAAATATAGCTGTTTCTTTTTCACAGATAAGAAATAAAAATATGGACAATCTCAAAATACCCCTCATTGTTGTGCTCTCCATTGGCAAGATCAGTTCATTTAAAAAATAGTTCTGTTTTCCATGCATTCCAAGTGAACACAGAGGTGAGTGATAAAACAGAGAAATCTTAGTTTCACAGATAGTAAAATAGAAGCAGTTTTTCTTTTGTTTTGTTCCACTTTTATCAAACTAACAATAAAGAGTTCTATTATTTTTGAGTTTCCTGAGGACCAAAAGATCTAGAATACCTGTTTGGAGTACAAATAAAATGTTTCACAGAACTAATGAAAAGAAAATGGAATAATATTTAGCTTTTAATATTAAAAAATAAAACTTTCATTAACATAATGTTCAAATTATTGATGTGAGAAAATACCCATTAGTGATCATCTGGAGTCTTCCGATTAGCACCTGTTTAAATGTATCTGTGTACCCATGAAAGTATCGCCACAATATTGAAGTCAGTGGGAGAGATTTTGAGTTGAGGACAGAGTCTAAAGCAGAAGAAGCAACCACTCTGAGATTCTGAAGAGGTTGTAGAAGGGAGAGAGAGTTATCAACAATGATAAACCCAATGAAGACACACCCACTTGTGCTAACTCAGCATATATCCAAATATATTAGCTGTCAGTAAATTTCTTCCTCTTTCTCAATAAAAGTTTACAGATGTGGGAAAGAAAGGCAGGTAATTCAAGGAAAAACATGACAATTCCTCTCTGAAATATTTGTGCACAGAGGAAATGTAATAGTTCAAGAAATTCACTTAGTGATAGAATAAGTGTATTTCTTTCAACCTTCTAAAAGAATTCACTTTTGAGGGCTTCTGTGATGGAATTAGAGGTGTGAAGTACCTTAAATAGGTTAAGGTAATCCCACCTTATAGGCAACTCACAGCCAAGGCAAAATAAAATAGGAAATTGTAATTGGAAAGGAAGAGAACTAAAACACGAATGCCATGGGCTGGAGGAAAGACCACAGATGTCTGTGTCTAGTCGAACATCACTGGCTGACATGAAGCTTGTTAATGCTGAACTCACAAAATGATCAACACTCCCCAAGCCACCACTACTGAACTATGCTTTAATGAACAGTTCTTTCTCATATCCAATTTGATGATTGTCCTAAGATTATGTGTACTATTTTAAGATTCAGAATTATATGCAGCACACTTAAAATCCACTGTTTTGATAAACTCTGTGTCGTGATTCATTATAATATAAAATAGGATTTTATTAAAAAAACCCTGAAATTTCTTTCGCAAAAGTCTGCACTTTGGCAAGTTTAAAATCAAGCAATGGAAAGATTCGGATCCAGGGCAGGCCTCCTTCTCATCTCTGAGATGATGATTTCTCTCTTTTTCCTCACATAGTGAGATGGGTAAGACAGTTTTCTGAGGACTCTTTTATAAGAAAATTAATGCTGTTCAGAAGGGCACAGCCTCTCAAAAGTCCACAACTTCTGATTATTTCTCATATTCCTCTCTCTTCTAATCCCATCACCTACAATATTTAGACCATAGACCATAGCTTTTGCACAGTTTAATCACCTAAGCTTGTACCAGTTTCCAGCTCATCACCCATATGAACACATATTTATTGACATATTACAACACTTTCTTTTCAAGAAAAGCTCAAATATTATATAAGCTTATAAGATTAATACAATAAAAATCTTAAAACATTGCTGATACTTTTATAACGGTCTAAGTCAAAACTTTGTAGGCTGGCTAGGACCCGTAGGATGAGAGCTCTGCAAGATTCCAATAGCTGAAAAGTAACCTATAAAGTATCGGGAAATACGATTTCAGGAATAAGCATTATCTATTTTGAATTCAAAATGCACAAAAATAAGGGTAACATGACCATATCCTATTGAATTTCATGCACATTTTTCACTCATGACAACAACAGAAGTATGTTTCATTTGAATTTTCTAATTTCTATGCATTCCACTAAATACAATTCAAAAATAAGATGTTTACATTACAATAGCATGTCCCCAAAGAAGGATATGTGTAAAAGTGGCTAATATGTTCCCTATCCATGTGGAACTCACAGTTTAGTAAGACCAAACTTTTAATCCATAAAAAGTGGATGAGAAAACTCTTTACAGAAGTTTCTCATCTCTCACAAATCCTCTCCCCTTCTTCAGTAGGATCAACTTACACAAGAGCCGCATTTACATCAGGAAGCTGTGAACTGGTGTGGTGTTACAGGGATAACACCTGCTTGTTATTGGCCCTGGTACAGTTTTAGTAAATGAAAAAAGCTGCCCCACCTCATTCACTCAGACAACTGTAATTCACAGGACAACAAATCCCTTGAAAAGACTTCTGAAATCTTTGAAGGACTTACGCTTTTATAGTCTTTGGGTTCCTGACCTGAACTTCAACTATGTAATGATTTATGAATTTATATACATAGTTCTAGTATAATTGACAAGGATTGTCAAAACTAGTAAAGATTACTGAAACTTTTAGAGAAAATATATGAGCATATTAACAAGAACAAATTATGCCACATATACATTTTCATGTAAGAATATTTTATTTTCTTTATTATCTGCTTATCTCAATTTTATTTCATTCAACATAATAGCTGGAAGAGTTATTTATGAGTTAAGTAGCCATGGATGTTTTAATTTTCAATTTGTATTAGTCCTTACAGTACATAATATTACATTCATTGTGGGAAATTAGTATATGCACATAACATACTTCAGTTCTTTTTTTTCCACTCCTCCACTCCCTTTTTGCCAGCATCAGATTCATTTATACTTATCTTACATGTCTTTATAAAGTCAATTATCATATATGCAGATTAACAACCAAATTAATAAGGCAAAAATCATATAAAGCACATAAGGCAATTAGACTAAATCAAGATAAACTTTATCATATACATTGTGTATAGTAACAAAGTTTACTCTTCCTTCATAGACTCTGAATTGTTTTCTGTATTAAAAAACAAGACTTCTTTAAATAGTTTTGTAGATACATTTCACTAAATATATAATTTCATGTTACAAGCTTTTCTTATTATTTGAATGTTTATGCCATCACAATAATGCTCCTCAGTTCTAATATTGGTTATAATTGGAAAATATTTTTCACTTGAATTTAATCTAAGATTTGGCAAGTGTATTATTCACCCTAATCACGTTTTTAGATACTTAGAGCTACTATATGTATATGCATGTGTGTGAATGAATAGCCCGTTCCGTGGTTTCCACTCTGAACCATTTCACTCTTGCCAACACTGCAGGACTAGTCTCACTTTGCTGTTCTTATACGCTTCACAGTAGATGTCAGTGATCAGATCTTCTTTTCTAATTTAGACACTTTAACATTTACATTTACCTATAAATAATGCATGAACTGAATTACATAGAATTTTAAACACAAAAATATATATTTGTTTGAACAATGTTATAAATTCTTCTTGCATCATATTGCTGTGGCTTGAGTATTTAATAAAGATGTGTTATAAATTCCAAAAATACATATTTCTAGGTAGACTTTTGTGATAATTTTATAATTAATTACCATTAGAGTCAGGGATTATATTCCAATCATATCAACAATTTCCAATATCTTGAAATTTGCTCTATAACCCTGGATATAATATTTAATTTTTGCATTTTAATATCTGTGTTTTAGAAGGCATGATTTAAGTTTTATTGTATGACACTTTTTTCTTTTTGGGGGTGTTGTTGTTTTGTTTTGTTTTGTTTTGTTTTGCTTTGTTTTTTGAGACAGGGTCTCGCTTTGTGGTTCAGGCTGGCCCCGAGCTCAGCCTCAAACTCATATCACAGCAATCCTCCTGCCTCTGCCTCCCGAATGCTGGGATTACAGGCGTGAGCCACCACACCCGGCACTGTGGTATGTGGTACTGGTTGCTGCTGGGCGTGAGTCTCCACACCCAGTATAGTATGTGGTTACCGGGGATCGAACCCAGGCCCTTGTGCTTGCAAGACAGGCACCAGAACCACGGAGCCAAATCTCTGTCCCCTATTGTATGATATTTTATATCTATCATTTGAAGATGGCTAACTGTGTTTTTGTTTTCACTCTAATTCCTTACAGATTTTTGTTTTTGTTAGAACTTTCTCAAAGAATTTTAAGAATTTTCTAAATATATTAACAACTTATCAATATTTCTGTTTGCTTTCCTAAATTCAGCATCATTATTTATTTGCTGTGGTATTAGATAAGTAAATCATTTAATGTTATGTGAGGTTTTAAGTTTTAATTTTGAATAAAACATTCTCTAACAATGCATTTGCTTTAAATTAATTTTATGTGAGCATATATGATCTTGAAGATTATTGAGTTTTTTTACTTTATTACTCCAATTTAATTAAGCAAGATTTTTAGCATGTTTTAACATATTTATTTGTTCAGTTCAGTTTCTTTTTTCTCTTTTCTTAGTACTTTTTCTGATTATTTCTTCTAATTTTAATTTCTTCTATCAAATGTTTATGCAAGTGACAATCCTATTTATTTTGTGTGTACAGTTTTTGTTTAATTGATTTTATTGGTAAATTTTATGTACACATTATGATCACATTAACATTGAGAATTTGTATCAGTACATACACGACATAATTCTCACTTTTTCACATTCCCCTTCCCCTGACAACCCCCTGCCTCCATATGCATAAGTTTTATTTCCTTTTTTTACCATGAAAATTTTTTCACTTCTTTACTTGTCCTTGTCCTTTTCCCTTTGAATATTTTCTTTTCTTTTTAATAATCTTTATTGGTACATTAAATATACACATCATGATTGCACTCCATAGTCGGGATTTGTACCAATATAAGACACAACTTAATTCTCATTTTTTCTCATGGCCCTACCCACCCTACCACCCCCCCATATACGTAAAATTTGTTTCCTTACTTTTTTGTTACAATCTCAACATTGTCCCCTTTCACCTTATTTTACATTGAGCATTTTCTATTTCACAATATATAACATACAATGCTAGGACTCATTTACATCTTCATTTTCTCAGATAGGTACATATCGCATCTTTTCTCTGGTATGAGAAAATGAATATTTTCTTACTATTTCACAATACCT
>PVIR01011821.1:31660-46332 GCA_004026965.1 Petromus typicus | reverse complement strand
GGTTGCTTAGGTGTCACACGTCCATCATCCTCAGGTGCACCTAGAGCTTTACTAGGCTGCTGGACAATTCTTTCTTAAGTCCAGTCAATACATCAGAATTAAGATCACAGCATGTAAATATTTTATTTCATAACATAACTAAAGACACTAGTTATAAAAGAGTACTTGTAGAATTGTTTCAAAACTTGGCAAGAAAGATGGAATACCTGTATTTACATAGAAGAGGAATACATTTTGGGAGAATTAATGGTGATTTGTGCTTTATTGTAACAAAAAAAATTGATGCATTCACTATATTTGCAAACACACCTTTATATCACACTGGGATAGATTAAAATGAAAAGTTATTTTTCTATTTCATAAATAAAAATGTGTGTCTTTGTTCACTACAATAAAATGACTATTTCACCATCTGAGGAGGAAAATGGAAAAAATACTAGTGATTTCACCTTTCTTTTAAATTTATTTTCTCTTTTGGTACTACCAAGAGATCTTAGCAGTGCTCTGCTACTAACCTACATCTTCTGATATTTTTATTTACTTTTTAAAAATTCAACAGAATCCTGATTGAAATTCCAACAGTATATTTCACAGATCTAGATAAAACAATTCAAAATTTCATCCAGAATCACAAAAGACCTAGAATAGCAAAAGCAGTTCTAAGCAATAAGGACATGATGGAGGGTGGTATTACAATCTTGAATACTATACTATAAAGCCACTGTGATAAATACTGCATGGTAATGGCAAAGTAACAAAGGTAAGGTTCAGTGGAGTAGATTAGCAGATCCAGAAACAACTCCAGATACACTAAGCTATCTCATCTTTGACAAAGAAACCAAATATCCTCAGTGGAGGAAAAATAGCCTCTTTAACAAACTGTGCTGGAAAAACTGGACTTTAACCTACCAAAGTCTAAAGCTAGAACTCTCTCTTTCACCGTGTACTGAAACAAAATCAAAGTGGTTTAGGGACCTAAATATTTTTAAAAGACACATTAAATCTGCTACAAAACAGGTTAGGTATAACTCTTTAAGACATTGAAGGTGTAGGAAAAGACTTCATGAACAAATCCTCTATATCATGAGAACTGATAGAAGAAATTGAGAAGTGGAATCGCATCCTATTGAGAGGTTTCTGAACAGCAAAAGAAACCACCAGCAGACTGAAAAGGCAACCAACAATATGAGAAAGAATCTTTACCAGACATTTCTCAGAAAAAGGGTTACTATCTAGAATATATAAAGAGCTTTAAAAAATAAGTCCATGCAAGTTTAAAGACCCAATTCAAAAAATGGGTATCTGAAATGAACAGACAATTTTCAGAGGAAAAAAATAAAAGCATCTAAGAAGCATATGAAGAAATGTTCAACATCAGATGCAGATGAAAATAACACCAAGAATAACACAAAGAATGGCTGCTCTCTGAGAATTATCCAGCAACAAATGTTGATGAGGCTTCGGAGAAGAAGAAACTCTTCTCCACTGTTGGTGGGTGTGTAGACTCGTACAACCCCTGTGGAGATCAGTTTGTAGATTCTTCAAAAACTATAATGATAGGTGCCATTTGACTCTGCTATTCCTCTGCTAGGTATATACACAAATAATTAAAAGATTCATATCACAGTGGCATATATACTACCATGTTTATAGAAGCTCAGTTTGTGATAGCTAAGTCTTGGAAACAACCAAATGTTCAGTAATTGGAATCTAGATTTAAAACGTTGTGGTTTGGGCCGAGGAGTTAGCTCAGTGGTTCCGGCGCCTATCTTGCAAGCGCTAGGACTCAGGTTCGATTCCTGATACCACATACAGTACTGGGTGTGGAGACTCACGCTCAGCAGCAATCAGTACCACAAATCACAGTGCTGGACATGGTGGCTCAAGCCTGTCATCCCAGCACTTGGGAGGCAGAGGCAGGAGGATTGCTGTGATGTGAGTTTGAGGCTGAGCTGAGCTCAGGGCCGGCCTGAACTACAAAGCAAGGCCCTGTCTCAAAAAAAGAAAAAAAGTTGTGGCTCTTCTACAAAATAGAGTATTACTCTGATACTCTGACATAAAAATGATAAGATTGAATCATTTATATTTAAATGGACTTATCTTGAGGACATCCTCATAAGTGAAATAAATAGGTCAGAGATGTGTAAATATCACTTCTTTTCTCTGGTATGAGAAAATGAAGATGTAAATGAGTTCTAGAATATATGTTATATATTGTAAAATAGAAAATACTCAAAGAGATGGGGGAAGGGGGAAATAATGAGAATATAACAAAAAAGAAAGGAAATAAAACTAAGTACTAGGGGTGGGGGTGGTAGGGTAGGTAGGGCTATGGGAAAAAATGAGAATTAAGTTCTGTCATATACTGGTACAAATTCCCATTGTTGAGTGAAATCGTGATGTGTACATGCAGTGTATCAATAAAGATTTCAATTTAAAAAAATAATTCAGAAGAGGGTGGGACTAAGTCAATCAAAAGGTTTCAAATCTGGAGTTCACCTCTCTTAGGTTCTTATGTACAGGTCCAACTTTGCTTTTTGAGTGTGAAAGAATGATTTTTCTTACCTGAAAGATGACCTCTGGAATACTGATTACAGATGTACATAATTCTAAAAAATTAACTAAGTTTATCAGTACCTTTAAGGTATGCATAATAATCATATTCGGCATAAGGAATTTGTACATACACAGGATACACATTGATTGTTGCTTTTTCCCATTCTGCTTTCTTCACTTCACCCTCCCTTCCCCTTATTAAAGTTTGTTTCTTCAGACCCATAACTTCCATTATGCTCAAGTAACTTCATTTTTAATGAAAAGAGATATAGATCAGAGAAATAAAATATAAAAGTCCTTTATTTTTAACAGAAGAGATACAAGGTATAAATAAAATTGATTTATATTTATAAATGAATAATAGATAGGACTTCTAATTTTTGTAGAAAAGATCATTAATACATTTATGCTATTAACCATGTTTATATCTTCATTAGAAATGACAGTTATATAAATCATTCTTGTTAAAAAATGAGGAAACTCTCATGCTGATTTACCATGTAGAGTAACTGATGCTGAAGAAAAGCCCAACCCGATAGTCTATTCACATGACACAATTTTACTTTTCTAACATCTTTTAGCTCTAGACATGTGACTATTTGGATACTACTTCTTTAAAATGACCTCTTCATTTTCATCCAACCAAAAAATGATGGAAGGAATGAGCTTGTTCCTGATAAACAGATTCTGCAAATATAAGTAATTAGCTTCACTGGCTATTTTGTAATTCACCAAAAATGTATGGAGTGGTAGCAACTATGTTATTATTGTGTGGTGTAGACTAAAAATGACTTTCAAAAGTCTCATATGTTCAGACGTGGAGATTTTGGAGGGTGAAACCATCCCCGGACATTATTTTCCTTAAGCCATTGATGAGTTCACGGCTGAACATGTGAGGCGGTGGCGCAGTTGGAAAGGGTGGATCCTTGTGCCGATGGCCAGATACAGTCTCGCTCATCGCGCCTCCCTCCACTCTGTGCTTTCTGCTTTCCCCAGCTGAGTAGGCTGCCTGTGCCACTGCCTTCCGCGGTGACATTTCTGCCTTGGAACCAACCAATGCTAAACTAAATCCTCTGAGACTGAGCCAAAATAAATCCCCCTTTTGAAAGTTGCAGACGTCAGCGACTGCAAGGACTAAAACTACTACTCAAGTAGACTCCTGAACCAAGTTCTAGCTAACATTCGGAATATCAGATTTGTCACTATTTTTTTTTCTTAAATGAAATCCAGGAGTTTTTTAGTATATTTGATAATCAATAGGCATACACTATTTCCCAACAAATGAATAAATGAGTAAAATTATTTATTTTTTACTATGTTAGTACTCTGAATATTTCACTTAATATTCAAATTATTTTCCACATCATTTCTCATACTGAAAAATAAATAGAAACATATTTAAAAACTTCTCACATATGAGAAGCCTTAAAACTTCTTTTAAATAGGTGGTATTTTTGCAAATGCTGGTAATATCTGGTTGTATCAGACTAGATGGAGGTCCATATGTTCTTAAAATGGATGTCATTACTCTTACAGCATTAGTTATGAAATTTGAAGCAAGTAGCCCAGACCTGCTCTTACAGGCATCAGGGGGAGAAGATAAAATTTTCTTCCTCTCAAGGAAAATTTAGCATGACTTTAATACCTGCTAAAAGTTATATAAGAAGCATTCTTTCCCTTGATAACCTACTACAAGATCATTTAATTTCTTAGAATCACATTGGATGTTAAACTCATTGAATTTACCTAGTGTCATAATAAAAAGTATCTCTATGCCTCAGTACCATTTGCAAACCAACACAGTAATAATTCATTTGTGATATGTGTTATCAAAATTTGCATAATTGTCTAGGGAAAATACATCTGTGGATATGTTTTTAAACAATAAAAATATTTCATCTTAGAAAAACAACACTTAAAGTCCATTATTTAAAGCGTAATTTAATTTTCTTCTCTTAATAACATGCATCACCTTAAGAAGTCAAAGTGTTAATTCAGTTCTTATCTCTGTCTCACACACATGCGTGCGCTCACACACACACACACACACACACATCACTCTTTCTGCAATAGTAGACATTAGTCTTGCTAATCGTAGGGGGGTTTTGCCCCCCTTCAACTGTCAGCATAGTAAGGTGTTGTGCTTTGATGTCCAGGAAAATTTTCACAACAGCTTCTCAGAAAATGGGAGAATAAGTGGTTATCTTCCCTGAGGCAGGGGGATTTTGGTATCATATGCCCCTGCACTGATGAGTGGAAAATAGATTGTTAAATATTTGGTTTAACTAGCCCAAAGGGTTTGGTGAACTGTCTAGCATCCATCACTATCACCATTCATTGCTTGAAAACATAACAGCTCCCAAGGTTTGAGGAATTCCAAAGAGGGAGTACAAAGTAAGACTCATGAGGTGATACACAGTATTTTTGTGGCTTTATCTTATGTGAAAATCTGGATATGTTCTTCATGAAAAGATTTCAACACTACTTGAACTGATTAGAAGAATTCAAAGTCTGGTCATGCTGAATTTATTGATAGAGACATGATGATTGAATTCAACTCATGATGTGTTATAACAAGGGGTTTGAAATGGCCTGATAGGTTAATTCATCCATTGATCATTGTATGGACAAAGCTGAAGTTCCACAGCTTCAGCATTTTGAGAACAAAAATGTATAAATACTCAAAAAGACTGAAACATTAGAATGAATTACTCGTGGGAGCCTAGGACTGATCCACTCCATAACAGGCTTCCCTCACCCCTCTGGAAGTGGGTGAAGCAGCGTGTTGCAGTGTAATGCCTCCTTTCTTCAGCAAATGTCTATGTATCCACACAGCGCAAAGAAGTATGAGACCCTCAATTTATGAGAGGTAAATAGCCACCAGGAAACTGTCAACTCCACCTTCCCTTCCTCTGATGACTGATGCTGTGTATCTGAAGTTGTCAAGTATCATATATGAATCTCCCTAGCTCATTATGGGACGGTGGCCAGCTTGTTCCAGCATTCTCTTTGCCATTAATTACGTTCTTCTGGCTTCACTGTCATCATTTTAGCTGCTTTGGAATTTAATCTCTTGAAGATAATGAGTATTAGCAGATTGTCTAAGGCTCTGTTTTCTAGTGAAATTGGATTAAGAAGTTATTAGGTCAGCCGTATACTGTTATTTAACAAATGAAGCTAGCACTAGCCATTTCCTATATAATCGTCCTTCCATACCTACAGGGGATTGTTGCCTACCTGCAGACACCAGGATCAATGCCTGATCAATTTCTTTATGTAGAAGGGAGCAGTTCGTGTATATAACTTATACATATCTTATTGTACCCATTAGGTTTAGATTACTTATAATACCTAATACTGTGTAAACACTATGTAAATACTGTGCTTCTTAGGGAAAATGACACGATGAAGACTACATAGTCAACACAGGTGCAACTCATTTTTTCAAATGCTTTGGGTAGAGAATTAGTGGGGCAATTTCCTGATAATATGAGGCTGAGTATATCTAACCTTAATTTGGACCTTTGCACAGGTTATATGCTAACACTGCCATTTTATATAAGACTTTGGGACACATTTGGATTCCAGCATTCATTGTGTGTCCTGTCTTTTGAATGACTCTGATGGGTATTGTTTTTTCAATTGAGGCTTATTAACAGTTTATACATTATTATATTAATCATAGCATATTCCACTGGCTATACTATATGTTTCAAGAAAATATTTGGTTAGATTTTCATTGTTTGATCACACAAGACATTTCAGACATTTATATTTTTGTTTATACATCAACCATTGGTTAATTATTTCACTGATAATAAAATTCTTCAAACATATTACAAAAATTATGCATTTTTAACTACATTGATAATATGGTGCTCTGTAAGTTGTCATTTTAATCTAGGAAAATGAAACACTATTGTGAAGAAGAAAAAGTTTTGTCATTTGTCCGGTTTTGCAATACATTTTCCAGACATTCTTTTCAAGAAGCAGTTTGGAAAGTGATGACTTATAATAGTAGCTAATATTTGTATAGCATTCTCTGTGCCAAATGGTGACCCAAGAGCTTTGTCTTTCTTATCTCATTTATTTTACCCACCAACCTATGCGCTCTGTACTCTGATTACAATTCCCTGAGGCTTAGGCTAGTTGAGCCTCTTATCCACGTAACTCATTTAGGGCAGGATGGATGTTAAAACTAGGTCAGAAGCAAAAGAAGCAGAACATGTTCCCCTCACTTCCGTATTAATTGTGAATATTATGTAGGATTCATTACTATTATAATGCAATGATGCACTTGGACCTCAGATGTTCTCATTCAACCTCCAGATCTGTGCTCAGCAGCAATAAACTAAATTACAATACTGTGCAGAACAAATCACCAAGCGAACGGTGTGATTACACATATTAGTTTGGTAACCAGACAACAAGAGCTGTATATCACTTCTAATGAATCATTGTTCATTTGCTATAAGGATAATCTGACAAAAATGTCCTTCTCTAAAGTCATTAAAATTAAAGAATCACTTCACTGTTGGTAATGTAAATCATTCTTTTTTGAAGGGGTTGATCTTCTGTTTATCAATTTTATTTAACCAAGAAAAATAAATGTGGATTATTTGGAAAGAATGAAGTTTTTGCTGCCTTTTTAATTCTAAAGATTTGTTTAATATATATTTAATAAAGTAGCTATAATGTATCTATTCTTGAATGTAGAGAAATTATGTTCTCACTTCTCAAAAAATAACATCAGATAAATTGAAATATCCATTTACAACCAGTATTCTGCTTCTACCTTAAAAGCATAAAGAGTTTGATTTTATTTTTTCTGTTTTTGCCAATAATCAAAGTATGAATTTTTATTTATTTATTTATTTATTTATTTATTCAGATAGGGTCTCACTAGTAGTTCAAGCTAAACTTGAACTCACCATGTAGCTCAGACTAGCCTCACATTCACAGTAATCTTTCTGTCTGTCTCCTAAGTTCTGGGACTACAGGTGGAGCCACTGCTCCTGGCTTTGTGATATGTGTACCAGGGACTGAACTCAGGACCTTGAGCTTGCCAGGAAGACACTGGGACCACTGAGTTAAATTCTTGAGCCAAAGTATGAATTTTTATGAACAGCTTTTAATATAGGAAAGTATAAGCAAATGAACTTTTTTGTCAGTAAGAATGTTAATTTATTTATCTGTTTCCTTTGTGCATTACTGGGGATACAATGGAGGGAAGCTATACCAAGAACTCGATCTGTAATTCTTTTTAAAATTATATTTTACTTTGTCTCACTAAATTGCACAGGCAGAAATGAAATTTAAGACGTTCCTGTCTCAGCCTTCTTATTGCTGAGATTACATGTGCACACCACTGTTCAGCCTCAGCAATATGTTTTGATAAGTGAATAGATTTAGGGAACCACCTCATAAACCCCCCAATAACCACAAATATCCCTTTTTTAAAACAATGAATTTGCTCTCGTCAAATTTTATATTAAAGTGTGTCTAATCCAAGATATTTTCATATCTAGCTTCCATTCCATTAGAGAGCATTGTGATCATAAATTTTTATTTCAATACTTTCTTTGTTTTTGTTGCTGAGAAATATTTAATTGTCTAGTACACCATAATATGGTTGTCATTCATATGATGACAGACATCCTATTTTTATTACAACTTTTGCTTTTTGAATGCACATACAAGGATTTGTGTGAATATTTAGTTTTTCCTCTGTCATCATCAATGTGTTGTACTTGATAAGTTTCTCAAAATTTTAGCACAAATTACACTTGTTTTCTGGTCTTAATAATATCCAAGATGATGAGCTATTCAAAATTTTGCTTACCTAAAGTGCATAGAATGATATTTCACTGAGGTATAAATTTGCAGTAATGAACTCTTTGGGTTTTTTTATCTTTTTTTTAAACATTTCTTGAAGTATCTGATAAAATTTTTTGCCTGATAATTAAAGTGTTTATTGTTTTATTTAAGGTTAAAAACATTTTATATGATCTACATAAAAAGGATGTGGACTAGAGGTTTAGCTCAGTGGCGCTGTCACCTTGCCGTGTAAGCACAAGGTCAAGAGTTTGATTGCCAGTACCACAAAAAACCCAAAATCAAAAGCATCAACAACAAAAGCAAATTTTTAGATATACACAAACCGTTTATAAAACAGGCATGCAGTAAATTATCAGTTACCTTTAGATCCCAAGTCAAAGTATAAATATAAACTTATAATTTAGTGTTGTGAATTAGAAATCAGAAATAATGCAAGAAAAATAAAAATGTATTTTCTTCTAAAACTGAGGATTCTTAAAATATACAGAACACTATATGAGTTTGATTTTTATTTCAAGTACTTATTTCATTTTATATTTCAACATGTAATACTTACAATGTTTTGCCCAAATTTATGGCATTAGAATATAAAAATTTACAGAAATTCAGAAATAAACACATCATTGCTGTGTGTAAGGCACTGACACCATGTATACTTTAGCATGATGGTATCATAGGTGACCTCAGGTAAGTTAGGGTCTCAATTTCTCACACTGAAAATGGAAAAGGAAAAAATAAACTACCAAGCTAATGTAGCCCACATCTTTCTGAATAAAAATATAAGCATTTATTCCTTTTGAAAATCTATAATTCTAAGTTAATCATTGAACCTAGATGTTAAATACTAGATAATGACTTAATTAATAACATTTTAAAATAAAAACAATTAGTGATGTTAAATATTTATTTTGCTTCATTTATTGATATTAAAAATTATAATGAATCAAATACTTACAGAGCAATTACTTTTCTATTCTGTCTTTCTGAGATGTGATTTTATAATAACAACTTAAAAGCCAGCAATAATGACTACGCTTATTTTTTATAAGATATAATTTTTTTTTTTTTTTAGTGGTATGGAGAAACTTTTACTGAGTTAAAAGAAACATAGAAGGTTACCACTCTTTTTTAAAAAAGAAATCTTTATTGGTCCATTATGAATACACATTTTCACATTGAACATTGAGAGTTTGTACTAGAATATGTCATGACTTGATTCTCATTTTGTCCCCTTTCCCCTTCCCTGCAACCCTACTCCCATATATATAACGTTTGTTTCTTTTTCTTATTTATTACTATCACATTCTTTTTCCCCTCATTATTTACCCCATACCTTTTTTCCTTTTAAATATTTTCTGTTACACAATATCAACTATACATACTACAACTCATTTACAACTTCATTTTCTCATACCAGAGAAAAGATACGATATTTACACATCTGTGACCTATTTATTTCACTTATGAGGATGTCCTCAAGGTACATCCATTTCAGTATGAATGACTCAATCTTACTACTTTTAAAGAAAAAAGTATACTAACTGGAAGCAAGAAAAATACTATTAGGAGCAGGGCAATATTTCTGCATGAATTTGTGAACTTTTGTGTCGATCCAGGTGTGGTTAGAGCTGATAATTTGAGGAGAGGACAGTGTGGGAGTCCAGGGAAGAGGACGCAGCCACAATCCTTGTGTCAAACTCTAGTCCTGATTAGTCCCACTGTGAAAGGATTAATAACAAACCAACAAAGTCTGAACCTTGAGAAAAAGACAGCCTGTGCTCAGCTCTTGCTACTCTGAGCAGCAGCAGCCAAAGGCCAAATATTGCAGCAGCAGAAGCAGGAACAGAAGAGTCTATAACCCAAGCTCACAGCATCTTTATTTGGTACCAAGCCTTCAACTTATAATCCTAGCACGCATATAGCAGGGCAGTCCCACAATAATCCCTGTAGTTGAAGATTATATAGGGCAGGGAAGATATCCTTAAATCTCAGTAAGTTTTAAGGCCAATAATCCTAGCACAGCAATCGTTGTACTTTAATCATGCAGGGCAGGGCAGATATCCGAAAATCCAAGTAAATTGTCCACAGTTACCAGTAGGACACCAACCAGTGAAATCTGTCCAGTTGGATGACATATGGGCAATCTTTATCTTCCCCTGAAACCACTGTGGTTCATCGCCTCCCAGAGTCCTTTGGGAGTTTCAGGTTCACGTGGCTCCCAGGGACCAGAAGATTGGCTCTGCGTCTGGCTCCTCCCTTTGCCACACACACACACACACACACACACACACACACACACACACACACACACTTCCTCCATGTATCCTCCATGTCTTTCTTCCCACCTAACTTACTTTATGAGGACAAGAGAAGCACCAGCTAAATGGCAGGTGTCCCTTCAACACACAGACAGCCTCTCCTCTTTGCCTCTGAGTCTCAAATTGTTTTATTCTTATCAAGTCCTTTAAGCTGATTCATTAGTGATATGGCTGGATCATGAAGCATTACAGATAGTGATTCAAACAGAAGTATTCTTTTGTTTCAGAGTCAACCCTGCTAGAGACAGGAAGGGAAAGACCACTTGACCAAGAACCCAGGTCTCAGCCTTGAGAATCCAGGTCTACTGCGATGTAGCTTCAGTCAAGTACTACCCCTGGGCTATTCTCACCCACACAACTAAGTGATTGCACAAGGCTGTTCCCCATGTGCTGAAGATGGGATGTTGTTAGAACCTGTTGATTCTGGTAGACAGTCTTCACTGGACAAAGCATGCTGGGCCTCAGGAAAGGAAGTGGAGTGGGGACAACAGAGGACAAGGTTCAGTGTATCATGACATCAGCTTATTTTGACATTTCATCCTGGTCTTGCACTTGTGAGGGAAAGGAGAAAGCAGAAACTCTGACTGGGCACATTAGTGACAGAGCACAGATATCGAGCAGTTGAGAAACATGCATGAGATCCTTCCTCACAGAGCAGCAGCAGCTCTAGGGAGGACCAGAGGAGCAGCCAGACAACAGGGATATTCAACTTCAGTATGTGAAAACAACTGACAATGAATAAAAATGTGTTAGGCAATAATTTCTGTTGTATAAGAGGGAAATCAATAGGAAGAATCACTCAAGCTGAAGAGTTTGAGCCAGCTGGGTCCACACCATGAGAACCTCTCTCAAAATTAATAAAATTTAAGCAATACATTTTCTATTCCCCTTCTTTTGTAACTTCTGACCATATGTCTACATTTACACAAATAGAAACTCAAGGAAAATATTGTATGCCATTTTCTCATCAATCAATATTTTTTAAAAAATTCTATTCAGGATTTTATTTTCCTCAGCTCTAGATTCTGAGCGTGTCAGAAAAAGTTAAAAAGTAAAAAAGAACATAGTCTTTGTATGACTTTAAGAGTTGGCCTTGAGCAATTTACTGAGATTTTTCTTCCTTCTGTTTCTTCAGTTATAAAGATAGCATGAGACTGAGATCTGTTTTGTCATATAGCACAAACCAGGGAAAATGTAAGAAACATCGCATAACAAGCAGCAAAGACTGTGATCTTCAAAAGGAGGAGGAAAATGAGGCAAGAGGGAGCATCACCTGGCTTTTCATGGACCTTTCAGCTCACAGGTCAGAAAGAAGGTCAAGGAGACCTGGGCAGTCTCAGATCCAAGAGTTTGAAACTTTCATTTTCTTTAGTTTTTTGAGACAAGGTCTGCCTTTTTGTTCACACTGGTCCTGAACTCAGCCTCAAACTCAGCAATCCTCCTGCCTCTTCCTCCTGGGTGCTTGAGTGCTGGGATTACAGGAGTGAGCCACTATGTCCTGCACTGTGGTATGTGGCATTGATTGCTGCTGGGTGTGAGTCACCACACCCAGCATTGTCATATGTGATTACCAGGAATGAAACCTGTGCCCTTGCACTTGCAAAGCAGGGGACAGAACCACCTAGCTAAATCCTTCACCCCTAAAGAACTTAATTTTAAACTGTGGACATTGCTGGAGAGTGTGTACATAATACCTGATTTTAGAACAATCTATAGTTCATAAAGTTTCACATCAATCTTCTGGGTAATTTTCCATGATGTTTTATTTTTATTTCTATTAATTTACATGATATTTTGATTATAAATATATCACCATTAGTTCAGAAAAAAGCAAACAAGTCAGCAAACAAAAAACCATTGCCAGTTGGGAGTGATGCCCAGTAGTAGAAGTTTCAGCTCTTTTATCATGTAAAATTTTTATTTTTTTGAGACAGGGTCTTGCTATGTAATTCTGGATGGCTCTAACTTCCAGTGGTCCTCCTGCCTCAGCTTCCCAGGTTACAGGCTGGTGCCCCACACCTAGCAGAAGTTTCAGCTTTTTGAGCTTCCTGGAGAGTTGAGGTCATCAGTGGTGAGCCTGAAATTAGTGGAAGGTTATGACAAACCCCTCCTATAAAATAATAAACAAGTTTCCAGGAGATCCATTTGCTCTGCTAGCCATTGGATGATTTTTTAAAGGAAGAAAAATTCAAACCATAACATATGGAACTTAATCATATTTCACTGTATAATTCAAGAGACAGCAAAATTTGAGTTATAAATGGGGAAAAAACATGATCAAAACAAGTTAAAAACAATGAAGGGTAAGAGCACAAAAGCTTATGTGTACAGGGGAAGGGAGTTGTAAGGAGGGCAGGGGAAAAGGAAAAAATAAGAATCAGTATCCATCAGTGTAGGTACAAATTCTCAATGTTGAATGTGATCGTAATATGCACCTAAAATGTACCAATAAAAGGTTATTTTATAGAGAAAAAAAAAAAACACCTTAATGGAGTGATAGCTATTTAAAAATGTTTGAGAGTTCAACAACTCATGATTATAACAAGAAGGGGAAAGAAGAAAACAGATGGAATAACTAGAATAAGAAAGTGAAATAGTTTCAGGGAAATTCTATTTTGTGAGATTAAGATCAGATGAGAAATTAGTGAAAATAAAGTCACTGAACTTGAAAGATGTAACCTAGCTGGAATCTAAGAGAATCACAGGAAGTAATGTAAATAAAGACTAAAAATATCAACATAAGCATCCTGATTTATGAGATATTAGTGCTATTTTATTTCTCTAAGGGAAAGAAATGATTTTTCAAAATGTTTCCAAGTTTGAAAGAAATGTACATAAATATATAACAAACACATGAAAAGTAAAGGGCATCACACAAATCACTAAATAACCAAATTAAGACGTTCACTGATAGAGAAAAGTCTTTAAAACACTGACGCAAAATGTCACAGTACTACACACACAGAAAGACTGAATTTCACAAAATGCCCACTCAAGGAGGTAAAACAAGGAAAGGAACTGTCAATCAAGATATTTTTTCAGAGGAAGAAGTAAGAGCAGCTAAGAAGCATATGAAAAAATGCTCAACATCATTAGTCATTCAAGAGATGCAGATGAAAACAACACTGAGATTTCATCTCACTCCTCAAAGAATGGCTGCCATTTCAGAATTAGCCAGCAACAAATGTTGGCGAGGCTGCAGAGAAGAAGGAACCCTTCTCCACTGTTGGTGGAAATGTAGACTTGTTCAATCCCTGTGGAAATCAGTTTGGAGATTCTTCAAACAGCTAGGATTGGAGGTCCTATTTGACCCAGCCATCGCTCTGCTAGGTATATGCACAAAATAATTAAAAGACTCATATCACAGTGACATATGTGCACCCCTGTTTATAGCAGCTCAATTTGTGATTGCTACATCTTGGAAACAACCCAACTGTCCATCAACTGGAGACTGGATAAAAAAGCTGTGGTTCTTCTACAGAATAGAGTGTAACTCTGCCATAAAAAACTGATAAGTTTGAATCATTTATGCTTAAATGGACATACCTTGATGATATCCTCATAAGTAAAATAAATAGGTCACAGATAGGTAAATATTGCATCTTTTCTCTGGTATGAGAAAATAAAGATGTAAAAGAGTCCTAGCATTGTATGTTATATATTGTGAAATAGAAAATACTCAAAGTGAAATAGGGTGAAGGAGGAAAATTAATGAGATTATAACAAAAAAGAAAGGAAACATATTTTATTTATATAGGGGGGTGGTAGGGTGAGTAGGGTTATGGGAAAAAATGAGAATTAAATTGTGTCTTATACTGGTACAAATCCCCGTTGTGGAGTGCAATCATAATGTGTACATGTAATGTATCAATAAATATTTCAATTAAAAAAAGAATTTAAGGGCCGGGGAGTTAGCTCAGTGGTTCTGGCGCCTGTCTTGCAAGCGCAAGGACCCGGGTT